>VDFB02330444.1:0-47048 GCA_007258455.2 Sequoia sempervirens | reverse complement strand
CATATATATATATATATATATATATATATATATATATATATATATATATACATATATGTATATATATGTGTGTGTATATATATTTATATATATATATATAATACATATATATGTATATATATGTATACATATATATGTATATATATGTATACATATGTATACATATATAATATATATATGTGTGTGTACATATATGTATCCATATATAATACATGTATATATATATATATATATATTGTAGTGCCCCTCCGTGATTGGCCTTTCCCAATATTTAATAAATTTTGTTTGGGTTGTTTGAATTAAATTTGTTGTATGATAGTGATGAGTTAAATAAATTATTAAATTATAAAGTGATTTTATAATATAAACACAATTATTGCTTAATGTTGAGTTTAATTAATATATTAATTAAAAGGGTGGGAAAATATTAAAAAAAAAGGAAATAAAATATTAAATTGGATGAGGATAAGGAACAATCAATTAAAATGAGTAAAAAGATAGAAAAATCTTCTTCTACAGACATGCATAGTTTCGAACTAATTGTAGAAATGGAACCTGTTGTTTTGTGAGAACATTATTATATTTTCTTTGTTTTTGAAAAACAAAATAGCCTCTTTTAGGAGATTATGGGGGATTTTTAGTTTTTTTGGGGGGGGAATAAGAAACGGAGGTCTGGAGGAACTCAGAGTTGAGTGTGCATTTTTTGGAAAGTTTTGAAATATATGCTTCGTTGACCCCCTTTGTAAAAATCCTTCAATCGGATGTAGCATTCTATCATTCAGTTTTCATGCTTGTTCCATGTTTTGATATTAAGCGTATTGGCTTCTATGGTAGTCAATCCTACCACCGATGCTATAAGATAAGTTCAATCCTTTCAATGATTGGAGGTTATGCCTTAGGAAAAAGTTTATGAATGTTTTGATGTGCTAAATTTTGCCTTAAAAGAGGCATTCAATGGCATTGCTTGCATATGATTTATTCTTCAAATTACTTTTATATTTGCATTGACTTTAATGATTTTATGAGAAGGTTTTTCCCTTTGCTTGGTTTTCAATCCTTGAAAAGTGATCACATTAATTCATTCAGTTTTTCCTCTCTTTTAGGTATTATATGTTACAGTAGAATTCAATTATGCTTTCTCCCCTGTAGATTTTTTTCCTCCGGCTATCACGTCTCTCTCTCTCTCTCTCTCTTTCCTCTTCACTGCGAATGGAGGTCTCTTTTTAGTCTTTTCTTCTGATGATGTCATTTTGTTTCCTCTTCCTCCTTCTGCCACCATCGATGCTCTCTATCTGTGAAGATATCCTTTTGTGGTACTGCCCTATTCTAGATATCAATTCCATGTGTATTGGTGCAACTGCACTTAGAAAGAATTTCGATGTATATAGTCAAAGTTAGGGATTCAAATTACATACGGCACCCTCTCCTTGCGACCTGACCACCCCTACTGTGCTTAGTGCTTGGCCTACAGTTGATTTAAATTTGGGATATGGTGAACATATAGTATGGTCTGCAATCTCATCTCCTGCTCCATGCATTTGATAATGGATTCTTCGATTTCATCTTGATGACCTTATCTTGGCATTGACAAATGGGAACAGTCGCCTCCTCTTCACTTCCATTTATTGCACCTAGGTTTTTTGGGTCAATCCTGATGGAGAGCTTGATGGATTTGGTCTAAACCAACACAATTCAAGTTATTTCACTCAACAAGTAGATTCACAAAAACCCTTACAAAGCACTTCTCCAATCTAACTCTGTCCTTGCTTTAGTAGGTTTGCAAACACAAATAGTTCAAATTTTCTCACAAAAATAAAACCCTTGACACTTTCAAATACCCTTCAGTGCATACTCAAACATATCCAAAAATCTCTATGAGTCACCTTGAACCATCTCATTCAAATTCATGAAACTACATTGACCTAGTAAACTAATTAGGTCTCTTTTTCAAAGGAAAATGTTCCTAAATCTTGCAACCAGTTCTAAATAACCTCTCAGACCTTAATAACATGTGAGATAAGGCCCAATTCAATAGTTTTTAGACACAAACCCTCATCTAGCCACAATACTAAAAAACCCTCATTTTCCACTTATTTGGAGTAGGGTTTATTGAAACTTATGGTTCCCAACCTCTCTAGACTCTGCCACCACCTCCAACACTCTTCAATATGCTTTCCAAAACTCAAAAAACCATCTCACAACCTCTACTTACCATATTTCATCGAACTCTCTCACAAAACCATCATTTTCATGCCCTAATTCTCCACTTTTCCTTAGGACAGTTCTCCAAACCTTCCCAAATCCTTCATACAGATCAATATTACCACCCTACCATCCTAAATATAATACCTTGATCCCATTCCACTTAGAAAAAGGGAAGAAAAAAGGTGGAATGGGATTTAAGCCATTAAAGAAGCCTCAAATCTTAAATCAACGCCTACAAACCTGTTTATTGTAAATTAACAATATATCTTCCTAAATTTAATGAACAACCTTCAAAATAGGTTCAAATGAGAGCTAATAAAATTATTCACTAATTTCCATAACTATCAGATCAATATGTTTCCATACAGTCACATACACAAGTATGCAATTCCAGAAATGTATGCAAAAATATAGAATTTATTGGCAAACAAGAAGCTTTATTGAGGATTCTTCAAAAATAATCTTTCTAACCTCTTGTTTTGAGGTTCTTCAGCCTTTTCAAACACTAACTAATCCCCTCCAATGGTTCAAATTTCCTCTTCAATTCGAAAGATCGTTAGACTTCCCAAAAGGTGCAATTTTACATTTTTGCCACTTTTAGGTTGACAATTTTTGACAATTTTGCCACTTTTGCAAATTAAACCCCAAACCTCCTAATGACCATTACAATGAATCATTACCACACTAAATGTTCAAATAATATCTTATTCCACAAAATCCAAGACTCAAGACACCAAATTCTACCTAAGACCCTCACTTACCAACTCTTGCATTTTTTAGCATCATTTGACAACATTGCATATTTCAACAAAGATGAACTCCTAATACATACTAATGGTCAATTTAGACCTTATTGACACACCAAAAGACCTCAAACCCCTAATAAAACCTATCACCAAATAAACTTGATCAAATACATATGAAATAGATTGGTGCTCCTGCACCATACAACCGCCCTTGAAGCTTTTCCAAGTCTCTTGGAAATGAAATCACATGTTGCCCAAACTTATCTTCTCTACCACCTTGATCTTCAACTAATCTTTTCCTCTTCCTTTGAATCATATGTTTTTGGATTGCATCACCATCTCTGTGATCAATCAACTTACCACCTAACTTTTGTTTCTTTTGCACAAACTGGCTTGATAAATGTCTCCTGACTGTGCCTTCACTTGTGACTGATCTTGTACTTGCTTTAACACCTAAAAACACACCTTTCCCAATCTTACGCAACTACTTCTTCCTTACCTCTAGTTTCACACTTGAAACTACTCACTTGTCATTGAATCTCCTTTCATTTTCCATGCCTCTTTGTGTTCAAATTTTCTTTCTCAGTAACCTCTACCTTGACAGACTTATTTACCTCTGTACTATCAATACTTGATTGCCTCTCCATTTCCTTAGTAGCTACAGGATAAAACACTGTCCCAACCTCAATTCCTTCTTGTCTTTTCAACCCATTTCCAATCTTTTCAAGGAATTCATCCTTGACCCTCTCTGACTCAGTCTTAGTCATCTTTCTTTCACCTTCCTTGTTGCTTTTCTTGACTATATCAACCTACAAATTCACTGTCCTCTCATCTCCTGACATTGAAGTGGCTGCAAATGTCCTTTTCTCTTCTTGTTTATCTCCCATAGAATTCTCAACCTCTTTCTTACCAAAGGTGATGACCTTGGCTGCCTTTTCACCCTCTTGCAATGGGGTCAATATAAAAGTGATACCATCCTTCACAATCTGATATGTGTTAGCTCTCTTGTCATAATTGAGTTTCTATCAAATTTCCATGGTCTTCCAAGGAGTAAATGGAAACAACTCATTGGAAAAATATCACAAAACACTTTGTCCCTATAATCACCAATCTGAAACTCAACTAGTGCTTGCTCTTTAACAAAAATGGATTGATCATCACTCACCCAAGAAGCTTTGTATGGTGTTTCAAGAGGGATTATTTCCAACTTTAACTTATCAACCATTTCACAAGACACTATGTTATCAGTAGATCCTGAATCTATCACTATTTTACACACCTTACCTTTACACTTGCAAGTTGTCTTGAACAATTACCTTCTTTGAGCCATCTCCTTCTCCTTGGATGCTTGAAATAAGGTTCTTCTCACCATCAAACTTTCTCCAACTTCAAGAGCAGCATGTTTACTATTGGAATTTGAACTCTCGCCTTCATCTTCTTGGACAATTTGAGCTCTCCTTTCATTCTTCCTTTCTCCACCACTTGATGAAGCACCAAAATTTTCAAGGAACTTGTAGGCTGGATGTCCAAACTCATTACAGTTGTAGCACCTTCCTGAGAATATATTTGCATTCCTACCACCACCACATTTTCCTCTTGATCCCCTGAATCCACCTCTAAAATCTGTAACTGGTTCTTGTGCTTTATGTGCATCACCTTGGCTTTCATTGGTTTGTCTTGAAGAAGAAAATGTACCTCTACCCCTTGAAGTGTTGCCCCTACCTCTTGTTGTCTTTTCTTATCTCCTATTCACTTTTTCTTTTTCCCTTATAGCCATATGATAGAATTCTTCAATTGTCTTTGGATTATGCAAACTTATTTCATCATGGATGTTAAATCTTAGCCCACTAAGATACTTGGCCACTTTCTCAACATCATCAACCATATGTCCTTCCCTTATGCTCAGTTTATAGAACTCATTAGTATAGGTTTTCACATCCATTTCTCTTTGCTTTAAATCTTTAAGTTTTTTTTACATTTGGATAGCATAATCATTTGGAAAAAAATTACCTTTTAATTTGGCTACCATCCTATCCCATGAAACAATTTTAGACTTACCTTTTCTCCTCCTTCCAGCTTGTTCATAATCCCACCAAAATAATGCTTTCCCCTTCAATTTAGTCTTTTCTATCTTCACCTTTTCCTCATCAAATACATCCTCACATTCAAAGAAATTGTTTAAAGCTGCAATCCAATCTAACAATACTTCCTCATCTAAAGTACCAGCATACATTGACAAATCAAATTTTACCTTGTGCTTGTTTCCTTTTACTTCCTTCAATAGCTTGGCCATTCTTTGGTCTTCAGGATCCAACTCTTCATATACATCTTCATATTCTTCCTCTTCTTCATCTTTAGTCTCACTCTCATCTCCCACAATCATCCTCTTTTCTGTCATGTTTCCACACTCTCCAACCTTGCTGCAAATCTATTTTTATAATTCACTCAATTTTTTGATCTCCCTCTTAGTCTTCTCTTCCATCTCTTGCATTTTCCTAGCCACATTATCTCTTTTTGGAGGCATCTTGACACTTGAACTATTCAACTTCCAAACTTCCCCTCTTCAATCAACAACCTTCAACTTTCAAAAGACCTATTCCCTGTGCTCTGATACCAGTTGATGCAGAGCTTGATGGCATTGGTCTAAAACAACACAATTCAAGTTATTTCACTCGACAAATAGATTCACAAAAACCTTTACAAAGCACTTCTCCAATCTAACTATGTCCTTGCTCTAGTAGGTCTGCAAACCCAAATAGTTCAACTTTTCTCATAAAGAAACCTCACAAAAATCAAAACCTTAACACTTTCAAATACCCTTCAGTGCATACTCAAACATGTCCAAAAATCTCTATGAGTCACCTTGAACCATCTCATTCAAATTCATGAAACTACGCTGACCTAGTAGACCAATTAAGTCACTTTTTCAAAGGAAGTGTTCCTAAATCTTGCAACCAGTTCTAAATAACCTCTTAGACCTTAATATCAGGCGACATAAGGCCCAATTCAACAGTTTTTAGAGACACAAACCCTCATCTAGCCACAGTACTAGAAAACCCTCATTTTCCACTTATTTAGAGTAGGGTTTATTGAAACTTATGGTTCCCAACCTCTCTAGAATCTTCCACCACCTCCAACACTCTTCAATATGCCTTCCCAAACTCAAAAAACCATCTCACAATGTATACTTACCATATTTCAAATAACTCTCTCACAAAACCATCATTTTCATGCCCTAATTCTCCACTTTTCCTTAGGACAGTCCTCCAAACCTTCCCAAATCCTTCATACAAATCCAACTTACCACCCTACCATCCTAAATCTAATATATTGAGCCTATTCCACTTAGCAATAGGGAGGAAAAAAGGTGAAATGGGCTTTAAGCCATTAAAGAAGCCTCAAACCTTAAATCAACACCTACAAACCTGTTTACTGTAAATTAACAATATATCTTCCTAAATTCAATGAAAAACCTTCAAAATAGATTCAATTGAGAGCTAATAAAATTATTCCCTAATTTCCACAACTATTAGATTAATACGTTTCCATGCAGTCACATACACAAGTCTGCAATTCCAGAAATGTATGCAAAAATACATAATTTACTGGCAAATAGGAAGCTTTATTAAGGATTCTTCAAAAAAAATCTTTCTAACCTCTTATTTCAAGGTTCTTCAGCCTTTTTAAATACTAACCAATCCCCTCCAACAGTTCAATCTGCCTCTTCAATTCAAAAGACTGTTAGACTTCCCAAAAGGTGCAATTTTATAATTTTGCCACTTTTAGGTTGACAACTTTTGACAATTTTGCCACTTTTGCAAATTAAACCCCCAAACCTCCTAATGACCATTACAATGACTCTTTACCACACTAAATGGTCCAATAAGACCTTATTCCATATATTCCAAGACTCAAGACACCAAATTCTACCTAAGACCCTCACTTACTAACTCTTGCATTTTTTAGCATCATTTGACAACATTGCATATTTCAACAAAGATGAACTCCTAATACATACTAATGGTCAATTTAGACCTTATTGACACACCAAAAGACCTCAAACCCTTAAGACAACCTATCACCAAACAAACTTGATCAAATATAGATGAAATAGATTGGTGCTCCTACACCAAATCCCCATCGTTTACTTGGAAGTCTGTAAGCCTTTCAAGGCTACTCTATCGCACGCCTCCCCTCCTCCTTGATCGCTGCATACTGTGTCTTTTATGCTTGGTGCTTGGTACTTATATGGTGAATTCTTATTTTAATCTACTATACTATGTATGCGTAGTAAGTTTGATGGGCAGAGTTTTCTCTTGCCTTCGACGCCTTGTATTTGCTTCATGTCAATGGATGCAAATTTAGTTGGCATTGTTTGATGTTTTCTATGTTTGATGGTTATTCGGCCTATCATGTATTCCATTCTCTAATTCCTGAAGATCGATAAATTTGATTATAGTTATATAAATAATTAATATATTATATTTTGATATGTTAGCTATAATTCATTTAAAACGAAGAAATCCTAATGTAACTTGTTATATGATTGGCATTGATTTACTATACATGTATGTTTAACTATGTATTTGATATATTTTAAAATTGTATATCTTGAAACCGCATAGGGGAAGTTGATTTGTCTATAGTTAGGTAGGTGAAAGATACTCTAGTAATAGAGATTTAGGAATTGAGTTTTACTTTTATATATATTGTAGACACCTAAAATTGACCTGGGCCTGCGACTCTTAATTTATCCATATTTCTTCTAAAACATAATATTTGATTATGTCCTATCCAAATTCAACTATTAATTAAACAATTCTTAATTATTTAATTAATTCATACCTTCTATTCTTTTTTATTATTTAAATAAACAAATTACATTTGTTTTGTTTAAATAAGTCACTAATGTCTAATCTCCTCTTTAATTAAATTTATTTAATTAATCCATTATTCCCTCTTGATTATTTAAATAAATAAACTTTATTTGTTTATTTAAATACGTCTCTAATGCTAAAGGTCTTTTCATAATTAAATAAGTCTTCCATAATTTATTTAATTATTGGTCCACTTCTTCCATGATTAAATAATTAGGATTAATTATTTAATTCTCATTTAATTTTCTCCATTTTAAATAAAATTAGTTATTAAAATGGTCTCACATTGCTAACTTCCACTTCTTTTATTAAATAATTCAAAATCAATTATTTCTGTCACATAACTCCACATTTTTGAGTTGATTTTAATTCAAAAATGGTAATTTTCTTCTTTAAATCAAGTAATTTCTAAAAATTATTTGATTTTCCAAATCTTTCTCTTTATGTCCAATCTTTATCTCCTTGTCACATTTATTGTCAACCGTCGATTTGATTTTCTCAAGTTGCATCTTGGCCGCTCATTTCAATTTTTTTCCCTAACCCTAATTGTGGGTTGTCACACACAATCTTGACCATTGATTTTAGGGCATTCATCAAATTTTAATCTTGGTTGTCCATCCAAAATTGTATTTGCTATAAAATGCCAATTTTGTTCTCATTTTGACACTTCTTAACACTTCATCTTTTGCATACTTGATCTCATACTCTTTGAATCTTAGGCAATCTTGCATTATTGTCACTTTGTCATAGTCATATTTACATTTCACTTGGCTTAGTTTTGGTGCTTACTATTTGCATGATAGCATAGTATTGCATGTAGTCATTTCAAGTCCTTCAACATTTGCTTTGTCATTGTCATAGTCAATAGATTGCTCACATCAAATATGAGGGAAAACACACATTTTCAATAAGTTGAGAAGGGCTATGGAGGTGATTCATGGAGGTTTTGAGGACTATTTGGTATAATTGTTCTTGTTTTATGCATTTTCCTCCATTGTTCTTCATAGTTAGCTATAAAATGCCAATTTTGTTCTCCTATTTAATTAAATAAATAATTAAATTTATTTAATTAATCCATTATCCCCTCTTGATTATTTAAATAAATAAACTTTATCATCAATTTGGCATCTAGCCATCGACAACCTTGGTATCTTGACATCATAACACTTGACATTCAGACATACTTGACAAACTTGACATTTCAACATCCAGACACTTGGCAAACACTTGGCATTTAATTTTTCATCATCATGCTACTAGTTCCTTGAGGATGTCCTGACAACGGGATTTAGAGGAGCAGTGACGCATCATGGTGATTGTTTTGTCTTGTCTTTTTGGCAGTGATGTTGCTAGTTCCTCAAGGATGTCCTGACAACAGGATTTAGAGGAGCAATGATGTTTCATGACTGGTCTTTATTGTCTTTATCTGTTTCTGTCATGTGATGGTTCGACCTTGCACACCATCGATCTATGTCATATCATGGTGTTTGTTGGCCATTACAATAATTTTCCCAATGATAATTTAGAGCAATAACTGTTAGTTATATGGCAATATGTTGAAGGATTTCATCGTACTAACATCCTCTTCTCTCTATCTTGTCGTCTCTCTTCTTTTTGTCTTCTGATGATATCTTGTGACATACAAAAATATACTTGCATACATAATCATATAGGCATTTCATTTCATTACACATTGGCACTTAGTTAAATTAAGGAATAGTTGCATCCATCTATGCCATTGTCTTTCTAGTCATCAAATTGACTTATCGGGACACTTTCCAAATTTTTGTCGCCGGCCCAAAATTTAAAAATTTTCCTGAGGGGGCATAGATATTTCATACCTTTGTTGGGGCATGACTTTAACTTATTTTCTTTGTCACAATAGGACATGCTACACTATGACAAAGAGGGGCAAAATGTAAACACCTAAAATTGACCTAGGCCTGCGACTCTTAATTTCTCCATATTTCTTCTAAAACATAATATTTGATTATGTCCTTCTATCCAAATTCAACTATTAATTAACTAATTCTTAATTATTTAATTAATTCATACCTTATATTCTTCTTGATTATTTAAATAAACAAATTACATTTATTTTGTTTAAATACGCCACTAATGTCTAATCTCCTCTTTAATTAAATTTATTTAATTAATCCATTATTCCCTCTTGATTATTTAAATAAATAAACTTTATTTATTTATTTAAATACGTATCTAATGCTAAAGGTCTTTTCATAATTAAATAAGTCTTCCATAATTTATTTAATTATTGGTCCACTTCTTCCATGATTAAATAATTAGAATTAATTGTTTAATTGTCTCATTTAATTTTCTTCATTTTAAATAAAATTAGTTATTAAAATGGTCTCACATTGCTAACTTCTACTTCTTTTAGTAAATAATTCAAAATCAATTATTTATTGTCACATAACTCCACATTTTTGAGTTAATTTTAATTCAAAAATGGTAATTTTCTTCTTTAAATCAAGTAATTTCTAAAAATTGTTTGATTTTCCAAATCTTTCTCTTTCTATCCAATCTTTATCTCCCTATCACATTTATTTTCAACCGTCAATTTGATTTTCTCAAATTGCATCTTGGCCCCTCATTTCAATTTTTTTCCCTAACCCTAATTGTGGGTTGTCACACACAATCTTGACCGTTGATTTTAGGGCATTCATCAACTGTTAATCTTGGCCGTCCGTCCAAAATTGCATTTGCTATAAAATGCCAATTTTGCTCTCATTTTGGCACTTCTTAACACTTCATCTTTTGCATACTTGATCTCATACTCTTTGAATCTTAGGAAATCTTGCATTATTGTCACTTTTTCATAGTCATATTTACATTTCACTTGGCTTAGTTTTGGTGCTTACTATTTGCATGATAGCATAGTATTGCATGTAGTCATTTCAAGTCCTTCAACATTTGCTTTGTCATTGTCATAGTCAATAGATTACTCCATCAAATATGAGGGCAAAGACACATTTTCATCAAGTTGAGAAGGGCTATGGAGGTGATTCATGGAGGTTTTGAGGACTATTTGGTATAATTGTTCTTGTTTTATGCATTTTCCTCCATTGTTCTTCATAGTTAGCTAGGGTTTTATGTTTTATGCATGATTATAAGCTAACCCATAAAATTTCCTTAGTTACATATATAAATTTATACATTTATATGTAATGCTTAATATATATATATATATATGCATATTGACATTTATCTTATTATCAAATAAGCATATACAATTCGATAAAGGATGCTTAAATAAACATTGTTTAGAAAGTTAGGTGGAACCATCTTGTCAATATAGCATATTCACCCTTGTCTTAGAATGGACTAAATGAACTTAGAGATTCAAAGTTAAGAGTAATTGTTGATATTCATAAATCCACATATATATTTTTTAATAATGGTTACCAGTTGGAAACTTTGATTGTTGTTGATTTGATCAATTTATACCCAAACGAGAGAATGGCGGTGATCAGGTAACAAATATAATTACTTGGATATAAATCAAAGTAAATATATATCTTATTATATTTATATTAATAAATTGAGTTAATAGTATCTTGTAGCTGAAGGATTTAGTAAATGATTGCGTTGGATGATCCTTTAAATTTAGATTTTGTTGTATTCTCTAATAGGTGGAATTGTAAGTTAGATTAGCTGAAATTTTAAACACTGGTATAATATTGTGGGGTATAGTAAGATCTATTGATTTTATTATGTAGTTTTGTTAACTTAAATAGTATGGGTAGAACTAAAGTGTTTGTATAATTGATTTAAGTGCTTGGATTAAGTGAATAATTCATTGAGTTGAATAAAAGTGGTAGTGAAGTTATTTGTGGAGTTGTTCATAACTGCTTATTATGTGGAGTTTGATTTAAAATGTGGATTTCAAGATTGCAATTTTCAATGGTTTCCTTGTGATGGGTTATATGTGTGATTTGGAATTTAAGTTGATTTTGATTAAATGTGGTTGATTTGTTTGTTCATTCGTATTAATTTATTGGGTTGGTCCTCAAATTGAGTTGTGAATCAGTTGGTGGCCATTGTTGTCATGCTGGTTAATTTTGTTAAAGTTGTTTATTAGCCAAATTGTAATTTTGTTGAGTAATTTGTGGTTAGGTATCATGTGAGGAGAAAATTGAGGTCTCCCTTGGATGCCCTGTTGGTTGGTTTTTACTTTTGAATTTTGAGGTTGATTTTGATTGTGTTAGGGATTTGGGAGACTTCCAGAGGTTTGAGGGGAGTATGTTTTCTACTTGCAAGAGTTGGTATGGGGCTCGAGGATTCGGTGAGGTTGCTTGGGTAACCCAGGATGGGGGTTGGCAACCTAGGAAGATCCGCATTGGGTAACCCATATCAAGCCATAAGTGTTTGCATGAGTTTTATGTTGTTTCACCTGATAGTGGGTGGTTTCAGGATTTTGTCATTTTGATAATTGTTGATCTTTATACTTGGATTGTGCTTATGTGGGTTTGAGCCTTGCACTATGGAAATTGTTTTATTATGGAGATCTTGTGTGAGGTGGTGCATGCCTTGTTTTATGTGAATTTTTATGGCTTTTCTAGTTGGTGCAAGTTGGCTTACCCAGTTAGTGATTGTGAGTCTTTGTTGCTAGTAGGGGGAGTGTCTCTCAATGGGGGCCGGTGCACAAAGTGTCATACGGGTAACTCATTGAGAGTTTCTTTAATTAGTGATAACCTAATAATTAATTAGGGGGTTTAGGTAGTATTTCACACTAATACAAGATAATGGATGCCTCTCTCATGGCTCAAGCACTCATATAGGCTTGAGATGAGATGAGAAGGCCTGGAATGACAAATCAACTACCTTGTCTTCATGAAAGGTGAGTTGATTCCGCATGTGTAAGAATGGGGACCGGGGATCGGTTGAGGTTGCTAGGGTAACCCAAGATGGGAGCCGGTAACCTATGAAGATCCACATTAGGTAACCCATGTTGAGCCATGTGATGAAACTCTTCCCTTTAGCAACCTTTTATGTTCATTGTTTCCCTCTTATTGTTCTTGTACCTCTAGAAGTAGATGTTTCTTGTGTTGGTTGTTGCTTTGGTTGTGGAGTCTTATTAGCCTTGTTCACTTGATTGTTTTATGTTGTGGGTCCTTATTGTCATCTCCTAGCACAGGGGGTGGGACTTAGGGCCCACATGGTTAGGTGGAACGTGTTATGCACCCCATTGGGTCCCCAACCAAAGATCGAGTTGTGCAGAGTTGTACCATTTGCAGTGACTCCAAAGTTGGAAGTCTTGATACTATGTATTCACTCATATCAGTTGTATTATTCCATGTCATTGTACTATTCTCGTTCATGTTGGGAAGAACTTTTGTATTGATGTACACCTTGAATGATGTATCTTCATATTATAAATGTAATGAATGGCATTATATTTTGATCACTGATGGATGCAACATTGTTTATGTAATGTATATAGACCCTTGGTGCTATTATGTGGTTATTGGTTCATAATATATGATTTTAAATGGTGTTGTATGTGTGGAAATATTTATATTTAGTGTGAAGGATATTTATGAAGCATAATAGATGTTGTCTATTCATGTTATATGATGGTGTTAAAATGTATTCTTGTGAGTAGTTTATCTTCGTTATGGGATTGAGATGTTGTTAGAGATGTTTGAGAGGTAATGCGGTCATGTAACCCCAAGGGACTTAGTTAGTTGATATATATGTATGGTTTCATTACTAGTGATATATGTTAATGTACACTTCATATTAGTTTACCTTAAAAAAAAAATTGTGTTGTAAATGTTAGATAGTACGTTGTCCTTTGGGGTTTGCGTGGTGGGGCATTACATATATATATGTGTGTGTGTGTGTGTGTGTGTGTATTATAATAAAAATGTTGCTTGTGATGCAATATATCAAATTATAATATGACTTACTATATATATATACATACATACATACATACATACATACATATAATTGAATGCCTACCATATATATATATACATATACTGAAATATGTATATACATACATACATACATACATATATATATATATGTATATATAATTGAATACCTACCATATATATATATATATATATATACATATACTAAAATATGTATATACATACATACATACATATATATATATATAATCGGATGCCTGACATATATATATATGGTAGGCATTCAATTATATATATATATATATATATATATATATATATATAATATGGTCAATGGTCAAACATATTACAACATCATTGAATTATATATAATCGATTTTACAAACATAATATAGATTATATAATATGAATAATATGCATAAGGTATTAAATATACAGGTGTTTTGAATGCACTTAATGGCATATAAAATATAAAATAAGCCATACAGAACCGAATATAAATATACACAGTAGAAAAGTAATGGATACACATCGAAACAGGATATAACACAAGGAAGAGAAAATGAATGAACAACATGGAATAATGGAAAAATAAATATATAATAAAAATAAATATGTAATATATATGAATAATGGGACAGAGTAGTGAAAAGGAGGTAATGAAAGATACACAGGAGGAAGGAGGAAAGGAAGGAAGGAAATGGAGGAAAATAAGGAAGAGAGGTGGAACGGCCTAATGGAAGATGGAAGGAATGGAAAAATGGATTTTAAGATAAATAGGAAGGGGCACGAAAAGAAGAAAGGAAACAGCAATGTGGAATGGACGGTAGGCAGGAAAGAAATAATGTGCAGTGGAATAAATGGATGGAAAAGAAATGGAAAGGGACCATGGAATGGCCATGGAAGGATGAAAGAGAAGAAATGGAAGAGACATGAGCACGGAGCGGAATGAAGAAATAAATAAAGGAAATAAATATAAAGATGAAATATAGAGTATATCAGTGAAGAATGGATTTACAGTGGTGGCTGGATGGAGGTTGAGTTTCTAATTTGCCAGAAATGGAATTTACCCAATGGCGGTGATGGAATGGCATGCAATGCAACAGAGGGGCAGAAGAGCCATGGGTGAACGGGCAGATTTCCCGATTTAATTCAAAAATCCCCTTTTTTTTTGCAAAAATAACCAATTTTATTAACTGTTTGACACTCCCTGCTGCTACATGCAAACCCTATTATTTAATCATTCTATTTTTTATTTATTATTCACTACCATTATTTATATATTTATTCAACAAGACATATTCTAATTTATTTAAACTTAATAATCAACTTTATAGTATTTTATTTATTAACTTAGCATTACATTGTAATTTTATTTTATCATAAACTATAATTATATAAAAGCATTTATATTTACTTAAATTTCATTTTAATGCGATAATTAATTAGAAACTTTTATCAAACAAATTTAAATCAAATGAACTAAATACCAATCAATACCTAACCACAAAGTGAGGTCAAAAAGCAAGACCACAACAACACTGACGAACCAAACCAACCATACCGACAACACTGACATGGTGTGAAAACTGGATACTCATCCTCTTCAAGGATGATGGTTGAAATAGGGGACCAAGGGCTATCTCCAATCAACTGATCCATTGGGTTTTGAGGCATGCTCAGACCTGCCAATTTAGCTGGAGTTGATGCTTAGTACCTGCAACCTACAACACACAAAATGGTCGTGTATATACACATATACATATATCAGGCACACCATGAAAGGGAAATCAAAACATCGTAGGGCACTCACAAGTGAGTGATGGGGCACTATCCCCTTCACCCAAACACATCAATAAGACATCCCCAAATAATCACATTAACTCATATAACAACCAAGATAAAATTAGTCATAGAATAATCACACCATAGTCATAATAAACTAATCACATAATGCTCATGACCAAATAAAACCACATACTAATTGTATCATGTGCATAAAACTCAATAACAAAAATGTCATCACAAGAATCATCATAGAAATAAGTCCAACATCAAACAATTTACCATAATGTCTCAACCCAAAACAAATCAACTGTCAGTCTATTAGAGAAAATTATGAGGGGCACTACAAACAATGTCTTCCTCGACAACTCAAAAACCTGCTAGAACTGATCAAAATGTTCTGCAACTAAAATATTCACATAAGTTACAATGTTGACATCAATGAAAACAATCCAACACATCATTATGTACCTTCCATGCTCATGTTTCCAAACAACATCATCAATGACATTCTTCCAATAGAGAGTGCATATTGTACCTTTTTCTTTCAATATCATTGTTTTATGTTATGTCTTAACTTGCCTTTTCAATTCTCTTATAAGAAGAGATTGAAATGTGAGTGTCTAATGGGAGTAGTTGTGGCAAAATAATGTGTAGAATTACCAATACAATCCTTGTGATTAAGATATATTTTTAATTCATTGCAATTTAATTGTTAGTGGTGCTTACATGTTGTGGAATGTATCATGTTTTATATATTTAAATTTAGTAATGCTTTTGCATTAATAGATGATATTAGTTTTTGTTATTTCAATGCTTGTTCTATTTTGAAAATGTTTGTGAGAAGATAAATTATGTTGTGATCACTCTAGCATATGGCTATTTTGAACATTTGATATTTGTTGTTGATGATGTTTGTCCAAGCATGGTTGATAAGTGACTTAGTGGAAGTGTTGTTATTTATGAACTTAGGAATGTATATTGTTGTTATTAAGGATTTTTTCTATTGTCTTTGAATTTACAATATATTTATTTATATTGATATTTAAATCTCCAAGAATTAGTAGATTGTCATTCAAATATATGTCAAGTAATATGCAGTCACTAATATTGACTATTGTAGATTCTTTTGTATTAGGTGGTGCATATAAGTTGATTAATGTAATTTTCTACTCATTAACAAGTAGTCTTCCTAGTATGGCTTATGTATTGTATATTGTATAATGTTTGGATTCCATGATTTTTATTTCTTTCTTAGATCATATCATGACTCCATATGTACATTGAAATGGGTTTTACAAAAATCAATTTATCATTAAGAGATGATTCTAATGCGAATGTTTCTTATAAGTAGAGTGTGTTTGATTACATTAAATTATAGTCATTTACAATATTGTCAATATGAGATTTTAGGATATGTGTGTTAAGGGATAAAATTTATTTGTTTGTTTTAATAGTGATTAGAGGTTGGTAGTATTATAGTTTCCATTTTTATTTTGTTTGTAATTAATGCATTTCATTTATAACTTTGTCTTTTATTCTAGAGTTTTATTTTCTACTTGGATTCGGTAAGTGTAATGATTTTATGTTTCATACACATTAAAGTGTTGTGTGTATTAATCCATGTAATTTAATTCTAGCTGGTAAAATATAACTCTATGCCTTGTGATTTAAGAAGTATCCATGCACATACAAATTTCATTAAAATTTGTTTATGGATTTGAATTTTAGATGGATTTTTATTTCTTGATATAGGCTTTTTTATAGTATCGTGCCCCATTCTTTTGAAATTATATTTGAGTGTAGATGTACTAACTTTTTGTGTTGGAATTTCCCAATTTTTGAGTCTTTGAATTGAATTCATATTACATCTGCTTTGTCTATTACCATATATGATTTGAATATTCCATTAGCATTATTTAATAATCCATATTCCATGTTATAGTTTATTTCATATAACTCAAATAACATGTTAAATTTTAGTATAATCTGTCTTGGAAGATTTGTTATGTCTATGTATGTTATATTGCCATAGTTTTGATCAATTTCATCAATTGTATAAATAACAATTGGTTCACTTGCAACAATTGGTAATGTTTTCCTATTAATAAAGCCTTATTTCTTTTGTATAGAAAAAGTATGGTAATGTAATGTTGATTGGAGAGGGTTAGATGCAGTTTTCATTTAAGCATGTTACATTGTTAATAGTTTGTGAATTAGTTTGTCTTTTATTTTTATGGCACATAGTAGTTTGTAATTCTTAACACTCTATGTCGCATTTCCAAAAATTATACAATACTATTTTTCTTTATATTTAGATTTTCAAATATTAGATTGTCTTGTATAGGGTATGCTTGGTATAAGTCACCACAAAATATTATATTAGTTTTTAAAGTACATAGTTAGGTTCCATTTTATTTATCACATTCTTTAATCATCAAAGTATAAGAACTAACTTTCCATCAAAGACACTCCATAAATGAACAATACTTGTAATTATTTGTATTGTTTTCTAAATAATAGAATGTTTCATTACTAAGTGGAATGATTCTAGATTTGTCAAATGACATAATTAATAATAATTGTTGCTTCACTTGTATTGTATGATGTTTTTCTTGTGTATTCCTTTTAAATAGACATTTGAATTGCAAATGCATATTAACATTTGGTGGGTGTCTTTGTTGTAGATATTCTTCATGTTCATGCTCCACCAATTAAGAGAGGTATAATAGCTTATTTATATTCTAGCTCTTTTTTATTGCAATGTCTTTTACAATTACTTGTTATTTATTTAACATTCTTCATATTGTATAATATTTGATATTGTCAAGAAGGTTTGGATTTTGTGTGACTTGGAAACCAACATTTGTTTGTTTATCATTAATGCATTTCATTTATAACTTTGTCTTTTGTTCTAGAGTTTTGTTTTTTATTTGGATTTGGTAAGTACAATGATTTTGCGTATCATACATATCAAAGTGTTATGTATACTAATCCATGTAATTTAACAATAGATGGGTAAAATATAACTCCATCTAGTTTAAAGCCTCATGATTTAAGAATTATTCATTCACATGCAAATTTAATTAGAAATTATTTATGGGTTTGAGTTTTAGATGGATTTTTACTTCTTAATATATGTGTTTTTATTTATAGTATTGTATCCCATTCTTTTGAAATTATATTTGAGTGTAAATGTACTAACTTTTTGTGTTAGTATTGCTAATTTTTGATTCTTTGAATTCAATTCATATCACATCTACTTTGTCTATTACCATATATGTGTAGAGAAGGGAATTTTCTACTCTCAAGATAACAAGGTCTTAAGGAACAAACAACTCTCAACTACCTCAATTGACACGAATCAATAGAACTAAAAATAAAGATATTTAAAACTAAATTCTAGACTATGCTTAACAATAGATGTAACTAAAAATGTCAAATAACTTGTAGATACAAAGTGATAAAAATGTTTAGTTCACAGAAATAAAAAGCTCTAAATACACAGAATGTGATACCAGTTGGGTGAAGTCTCAGCCTTGGATGTCAACACACCACGAGCACGTTTGCACATCCATGTTATCGTTTGTATGGGTAGAGCCCAAAATTTCCAAAATGAAGTCCTTTGCTAGTTGAATATGTTTGTCACCTACACACATGGAGATAGGGAAAATTATTGGGCTTGTATAGGGGATTGCCTTAGTCAAACCCTTGCCTTGGTGTTTCCACCTCCATGAATAGCTAGACAAGATTAGAAGACATAAAAATTAAAATAGACGTGTGATAGAAACAAACCCCACTATGGAGGAGAACCCCTATCATGATAAAGAGACACTAGACAAGATAAAAAAAATATGATAATAGATGATACTGTTTGAGTAATGAGTGATAAACATGATGAGATCATTAGCAAGAGGAGTCTTTATTGGTGCAACTATCCAAGATGTGAGAGTATTTTAATAGAGTTTCATTAAGAGAGAGAGAGAGAGATCCCAATCAAAAAAGTTCAACAACCCCCTTTTGAAAATGAGGAAAAGAAGCAAGTTTTGTTTTTGGACTGGGCAGGAATAGTAGTTACCATCATATTTGGGCATTGGGGCACCCATCACAAATAAATTGTATGGATATTCTCGCTTGAATCTTGAATTTTATCAAGATTTTTACACGTTGCGTTATCGTCCATCCAAATTATTTTGATACAAAATTTTGAGTCAAGAGCAAATCCATTTCAAAATTATTTCTCCTTCCCCCCACCCACAACAACCCCCCACCCAAGGCAGACCCCACCAACCATACTCACCTAGGGTGGTGGGGTTTGCCTTGGGTGGGATGAAAGGTTGGAGTTTTCTCTGTTCCTTTCCTTGAACCCAGTAGTGGATGTGAATCGTGCTTTAATGGGTTCTAATATGCAATGTCAAGTAGTTCCACCCTTTTGACTTGAGAAGTGCATTATCAGAACTGGGTTGGGAGGTCAAGCAACTCTAGATCCAAGAAGTGTAGCTCAGTTACATATACAGAACCAAATCCAGACCTTAGTGAGCGAGCTTGAGATCCAGGCCAATCCAATTCTTGTCATCACCAAGCCACCTAAGGTAGTACTAGTTTTGATTGATCTTGTTGCCTATAGATAAGTAGGGGGCAGTTCTAAAAGCATAAGAAGCAAAGGGAACTTTACCTAGTTGTTGGAAATATACTAGAGATGGGAAATAAAGATTTTTTCAGACAAGATAGATCCTACTTCTAAGGATTCCCCTACCTTGGTGAACCATTTCATACCCCTAATTAATTGATTCAAGTACCAACTATGATCTATCTCTTTTTTCACTCTCAATCAGTAAGGAAAGCCGGTTATGGACTCATTAGACTCTACAAATGGATGTCTCAAGAAAAGACAATAGTGTATTTAATAGTAAGCACTCCTTGGTTGACACCAATAGAAGCATTTAAAAGTTTCTATATTTCGACTTGAGGTGGACCCCACCACCCAAGGCAAGTATGGTCAGTGGGGTCGGGGGCTTGGGTAGGGGGTTTGGTTGCCCTCACCACTTTTTATTTCGTTATAAAGTAGATCCTGCTTTTAGGGCTATGACCATTCATTCTTACACGAAATAGCTTTCGACCCTCTATTGTTTCTTTAGGCTTGAAGTAAAGATCATGAGGAGAACTCTACTCTGGTGCCTCTCCATTAGATCAAAGAGCTTATTTCCACAACAAATTGGACAACTTTCTTGACCGTGGAATCAATTCAATGGGTTTTCTCGAACCAGATCCACTTCATGGTTACGTGATGGACATTCAATCTTTGTTATCTCCCCACGACATAATTATATAGGCTTTATCTTGATCTAAGGACTCCCAACCCTGAACCATGATGGAAAAATAATGGAAGTATAAGGTAGGAATCCTATGACATGTATAACATCATTGTATAGGAGAAAATTTGCACCCCTTGTGTAAATTCCCCTTTTGCATCCCTCCACCTTAGAAAATCAAACTCAAATGCGAAGTTCTAGATCACCCATCCCCAATGCATCCACTTGGTGCTTGTCTCTTGTGACAGTGGGGGAATTTTTATTGGGGATGTGAGCACGACGTGCGAATGTCTACATGGCACATTGCTGTCCCTAATAGATTCTTTCCCCTGGAGTTCGCAGGAATGTTACGTTCTCCATTGGGCATGAAGCATAATGCCTCTGTGTCAACCAACCGGCCTGAAAATAACTCTTTCCCTCGTAATCTCCCTTCAAATGCATAACTTTCACTATCACTTCATATTATGCACAATTCTAGACATTCATTTAATCTTTTAGCAGTTCATACACTCTCTTGAGCATTACATAGTAGCTTGTTGCTCCATCAACTTCACTTAGAATGTGTTGTGCTACCATAAAAGTTGCAAGTTTTGTGTCTCGCAAGACCTCATTCATCACCATTGCAGTCATGTTGACTTTTCCAAGCTCATAGTCTTGCATTCTCCCTTCATTGGCCTTGAGTTCCTTTGGGTGGAGTTGGTATTGCTTCACTATCCTTCTTTTGTTGTGGTTTGATAGAGTAGCATTGTGTTTTTCGTAGTGTTCAACGCTCTTCTTTCTATTTCCTTTATCATATTTTCTACTTTTTGGATTTCCTGGTTGTTTGTGGGGGTGGAAACACCAAAGCAGGGGTTTGAATGAGGCAAACCCATATACAACCCCAACATTTTTCCTCTCTTGGTTGTGTGTAGGTGTACGTGTGTCTGGAGCTTGCTAGCGAGCTGGACTTTTAGTGAGTTGAACCTTGTCACCTTTTTTTCTCTATCTCCTTTATCATTTCTAGTCATTCATTATACTTAATTATTTTGTTTAGTTCATTAAATATTATTTACTAGGTTGTTAGTAGGTTTCTTTGAGTTCATACTACACTTTTCCACCTTCTGGCCGTACAGACACTAGCGTACTAGAGAGATTCTAGCGCGTCGCGTTGTCATCCCAAATCCATTTTGTCATCCTTAGGCAGAGAGTTGTTTGAGGTTCATTTTAGATTCTGGAAACTAGCTAGTCTAGCCCCATTTAATTATTTGGATCAATAGAGTGATAGAAGCATTTGAGAGTGCTCTTCATTCTCTATCCTTGATCTAATCACCCGCGTAGCTTGAGGTAAGATAGGGCAGCCCTTCGCTCTTGGCTCTCCATGACCCGAAGCCTTGGTGTGGTTGGCCCCCCACCTTATAATCATATTACTTGGTTTGGAGTATGGGGAAGATGTCTCACACCTCTCCGCTAGTACCATGGAATGAAGATGGAGTGCCACTACTTGAGGAATGGAGATGAAGGTCTGGTACAAGAGCACCTTAGGTTTAGTAGGTTAAGTGCAAGTTGTAATTTTGGTTTTCTTATGTTGGTTTTATGTAATAAGGTCATCTAAGACCATGTTGGGTGTGTTAGAGTCCATATTAGGTTGTTAGGAGTGTTGGTGGGTCAAGTTGCTTAAAGTTGTCACTTTTGCAAAATATTGTCAATGTTGCAAAACATGGAATATGAAAAGACACGAGTGTAAATGAAGGAATTAGAATGGTTGTAGTTTTAAAATAAGTTGTAAATGGTTGGTACATGTTTAAATATCCTTGGGGAGGTTGAAACCAAGGTTGGTGGTTACATTTTTGAAGTGAAATCAATAAAAGACATCCTTGTTTCTGCATTTCTAAACATTAAATTGTTGTTTTAGAGCTTGGTATGACCTTGTACGATCAATTCATGATCTAAAACCAATTGGATTTGATGGATCATTGAATCTAATTTCTGTTGCACTTTTTTCCATTGAATTTCATTAAGATTTGAGTGTTTTAGAGACAATTTACCCCGGACTAGTTGAAAACCCTAGGTTTAGTGCCTTGAAGGAAGAAAAATGAATATATCACCATTCCACTGGTGAAACCTCATGAAACTTGGTGGAATGGATTTAAATAGGTTATTTTTGGTTTTTGTAAAGTTACAGGTGTAGAGGAGGTGTGCAACACTTGCTAAGTTGATGCCCTAGCCTAATTTCCTCATGTATTAGGCATTGAAGTGGCATAGGACTTAGGATTTGGACAAAAGCTCTTGGGAAGTTGTTTCCAGTAATTGGGATGGATGTTGCAGACACCATAAGAAATTTTGAGGTGCCAATGTTAAGATTTGAGGCCTAAAAATTGAAAACCTCATTGCTACCTAGTTGTTCAAGCTTAATTAGGCCTAGTGCAAAACGGGACAGTAAAAAATCGACCCTTGTGTTACAAAACAACCCAATCAAATTTTTGGATATGTTCTTAAAGGCCAAAAAGATGTTGTTAAAGGCCAAAAAGGTTATTCAAAAATGATTTTATAGTTTGGATATGAGGTCTGCATAGGTAGTTATGATAGAAAAACTAGTTAGGAAGGGTTACTAGGAGATTGAAGCCTAGAGGCCAAAAACCCACCATTTAATGCTTGAGACCTTGAAAGTTTGCTTCATTGGAGTTGGTGCAAGATTCTCTGTCCCTACTCTACATCAAGGTCACAAGAAAGTGATATTTGGGTTAGGTTGCTTGGATGAAATCAATGGATGTGGTGATCTGAGGCCCAAACTGGAAGAATCAATCTTGAGTCTAGCTTGAGTCTCCCTATCTCTCCTATCTCATGGAGGGCACATTGATTTGTTGATGAAACCTGAAAAAATCAATCTTTCACAAATTAAGAGATTAATTCAAGAACATAAACCCCCAACCAACTAGAATTGGGTGGGAGGGAATAGTATAGTTTTGGGCCCCTACTATTCTTAAGGCAAAACTATAGGCCTACCAGATTGATCAAAGAGAAATTATTGAACTACCTATCTCCTCCCACCAACCCCCTACCCGATTTTCCTTGGGTGGGTGGATGATAGTTGGCATGTTGTGTATAGAGTCTTCTCTAGTTGTTAGATCCTTTTTTGCTCATTTGGGTGGTCATAGATCACAATGCCAGTATCACCCTATGCCCCCTACCTACCTTATTTGCCTTGGGAGGGGGAATAAATATTGGTAGGCTTGTTGGTTCAGTGAGTTTGATTTATTTGAAGGTCCTTAGTGGTGAACCACAAAAAAAAATGGTAGTTCTGGGCCCCTATCTATGTAACTGGAATCATCACCCATACCTATATGACTAGGCCATCAATTCAAGTAGATTTATGAGTCCAATTAATGACTCATTTTTGGTAGGGTTTATCATATGTTTGTTGTTGTTACTATGGGATTTTAGAACCTAGTTACTAATAATTTTATGTTATTTCCCTAAACTTATGAACTTTGGGCATGAACTTATCCTTGTTACTTTTCAAGGTATTAACCTGTTGTGTGATATGTCTATATTAATTTTACATGTGATTGAATGAATGTTATTCTAAGGTGATTATGGATATACAATTATCTTGTGCACACTAATGTCATTATGTAGGTTCACATTAAATGCAGGTATAAATGAAGCTTGCAAGGTGGAAGAAGTTCATGCCAGCTGGTTGGGTGCTAAAGAAGTCAAAAAGATGGACATTAAAGAGGTCAATGGAGGGAAACTTCCAGTTCATGTGGAAGTTGTAAATTACCTTTAAATGAACATGTCTATTAGTTGAGTAGATTTAGGAGGTGTTTCTATGTTGGATCCTCATTGAGGCAAGATTGGTTTGACTAAAGTCTTGTGCATGCATAACTTCCTTCATCTTTTTCATGCTTTCAATAAGTGGCGTCCTATTTTTTTGGAGTCAACTACCCAACTAGTTAGGGTTAGTTAGAAGCTTTCCTTCTATAAATAATGATAAGATGTTCCTCTTATAGAGGTTGGATGTTCTGATATTGTACTTGCATTTTCAGTTTCAAGGAATACAGTCATGTTGCTATTATGATGTAACAATGTTTTCAATGAATAAAATAATACTTTCTTAGGGAAGACTCATTCAAGGGGGGTCACTTGGTGAGAATTCCATCCATTCAGTTTAGTAGTTACTTTTCTATTCACTAATTAGTTACGGTCTTAGTAGCTGTCTATTCCTACAACCATTGGAACTATGTTCTGTGTCTATTCCTGCAGCCAAGGCAGACAGAGTAACTTCCTGTCTATTTGTTGAGATTCTTATTTGTCATTCATTTTAGTTTAGTTTGTTGTTGATTCATGCTCAGTACTTATGCTAAATCCTTTCAAGCATTTTACTTTCAATACTATTTCCTTTCTAGTTATAGGATAAGGATGACTACAATTGAGTCCTAGTGCACAGACAGTGCTGAACCATTTCAAGTTCATGTCCCTGGGTTGACAATGAAATGAACCTTCATGATGAGCAAGATAACTACTTAGTGCAGATATCTAATCTCTAAGTTATAGCTTTGAGGGCATAGTTATTGAACCATTAGAGGAGGCCAACATTTTTGACACTGTTGTCGGGGATGGTGTCAAACTAGGAAGTTCTTTGGAGCCATTTTCAATTTCTTTCTTGTTTTAGTATCTTTGAAGTTTGTTCTTAGCATACCCTTCATTTGAGAAAAGTAATGATTTGTTACTCTTTCACCAATTATTTGTGTGAGTTGGCTGATACTGATTTAATACCGCATGCATAGGGGCAGGAGAAGAGATGCTCATGGGAGATTCCTTCCTAATGACCCTAATCCCGATAACCAACTAGTTGAGTTTCAAAATTTTCCAAGAGATGAAGAAGAAGAGGAGGTAAATCCTTTTGTTGATGCATTTCCCAATTTGACTAGTTTTGTAACTTCCTCTGAAGAGCAAGCTGCCCAAAACCTGATTGAGAATCCATTTGCTTTGATAGTCCATCAAGAAATTATGGCTAGCCAAAACCCAAATAGACCTAATCATCCAAATTTTCCATTCCCTATCACTCATCAAAATGAATTTGATAACCTCAAGAACATCCCTGCTTTAGTTCTTCCTAAATTCTATGGGCTTGTAACAAAGAACCCTGATACTTTCTTGTTTGAATTTGATATCCTCTATAGAAACTATGATTATACTACTGATTCCCATAGGTTTAAATTGTTTCCTTGCTACCTTGAAGGATGCTACATTAATATGGTTTATGGGCTTAGGTAGAAATACTGTAGATACTTGGGATGATATGAAATAAATTTTTCTTGATAAGTATAAAGAATACTGTAGAGGCAGTGATATGAGAGGAGATGATATCTTTAGGATGCAGCAAAAGGAGGATGAAAGTTTGGAGGACTATATTTCAAGGTTCTTGTTTTGTCTGTAGAAATCCCACATCATGCACTCAATGAAGAGTCTCAAAATTCGCTCTTCCTTAGAGGGATCAATGAAAATTGCACTGATGCTCTGGACTTGATAGGAGGAGGAGATATCACCCAAGTTCCTTGGGATGATATTAAGAAGATATGTCAGAATTACTCCAGGGCAGCTATAAAGAAAGGAAGAGGTTACCAATCTTCAATGGGGAAATCCTCCACTAATAGAGTTTCAAGGATGGTGACATATTTCAAGTAGGATATCATAAACAATATGGCCACTCAGCTAGATACACTTCAAGCAAAGAAGAAACATGAGGAGGCAAAGGAAATGTTGGCATAATATTGTCCTTATTGCAGGCAAAAGAAGGACTATAGATGTAAAATGATAGCCAACATTGATAGCAAGAAGATTCCACCAAAATTTAAGCCAATCCAGGGTGGTAATGATTAGGTTTTCTACATTGCACAAAGAAGGCCATGGGATCCAAGACAAGGTATGCCACCAAATCCATTATCTTTTAGTGGACCTTATTTGAATTCTTATGCATCCGATAATCAATGGAAACCCCCATACCCATCAAACTTTGGAGGCTATCCACCTTAGCCTTGGAATAACCCTCCAAATAATTGGCCCAATTCCCAAAACTCTCCACCTCAATGGAATCAATTCTAGGGGAATTGGTAGCAACCTCTAGGAAACTGGCAACAAACATCCCAATGGAGGGGAGGACAACAATGGCCAAAGTATGCAACTAGTTACATGCAACTACCTCCACAACGTCAACATCCTACCATAATGCCTCCTCCTCCTAACTCAAACTCTAGCACACCTAGACCTACTCAGTTACCAACTCAACCCACACCTAACCCAAATAACAAACCACAACAACAACCAGTTTACTCTGCATATTCCAATCAATTTCTTGCATATGCTATGAGTGTGAGTGATATTCACCTGCATTTAGGAACCAATTTGTCATCTCCTTCCACTCTTATTATAATAGAGCTTCTTGTGGAAGAAGAGGAGCATCATAATTTATTTGATATCCCTGCTCAGTCAAGTGTTCCCAAGAATCTTGAACCAGTTCAGTAGTCTGATCCAGACCCACAATTTCCTCAAAGGTTAGAAGTTGATAAACAAAATGAAGAGAGGGAAGAAACAACCTTTGATATTATGGATCAGTTAAAACACATACCTTTGTTCCAAGCCATAAAATATGTCCCCATATATAGTAAGGCAATTAAGGAAGTATGTATAAAAAATCCAGGAAGGAAAAGGAAGGACCCCACTATCATTCATGTGGTGGGGTAGTTGGCAGATATCATGCTTGGGAAAGTAACTATTCCTAAATATACTAACCCAGGTAGTCTTGTAGTTGGAGTCATTATAAATGGAATCCAAGTAAAGAATGCTCTAATAGACTTGGGAGCAGCTATCAATGTGATGATTAAGGATATCTTGCAACAATTGAATGTTACAAATATGAGACCTACTCCTACTATCCTACAGCTTGCTGACAATTCCATTGTCAAACTAGATGGTATAGTAGAAGACCTTACTATTACTCTAGCCTCCTGGGAATATC
Source organism: Sequoia sempervirens (assembly GCA_007258455.2). Classification (NCBI taxonomy): domain Eukaryota; kingdom Viridiplantae; phylum Streptophyta; class Pinopsida; order Cupressales; family Cupressaceae; genus Sequoia; species Sequoia sempervirens. Next base: position 19,226 of record VDFB02330444.1, on the reverse strand, counting down.
CAGTAGAGTTCATGATCCTTTCCCCTAAAGCTACATTAGGAGGGTACCCCATTATTATGGGAAGGTCATGATTAGCTACAACAGATGCTTACATTGGATGTCGGTCAGGGGACATGACTATTTCTAATGGGAGAAGCACTAAGAAGGTTGTAGTTTATCCTCTTGCTCAACCATTCCATGATGTGGAAAACCCCATTTGGCCACATGTTGGAGAAGAGGTTGAGGAGGTCAATTCAGTGACACAACTCATGATGATAGGAATAAGCCCTTTTATGTAGCTTTAGGAAGAGGATGAAATATTATCACATATAATTCAGAACCATTGTGAAGTGCATGAAGAATCACCCACTCATGAATCTAGTTTTGCATGTCCATTGTAGATACTTCTACCAGCTTCTCCTGCACCTGAATTTCTTGCAGTAACAGATATGCTTCATATATTGTTACCACATGAAATAAAAATGCCAAGCATCAGTGAAACAACCATGATTGAGTTGACCACACAAGTACAAGTTTCAGAGGGGAAACATTTGAATATTAATAACAAGCTTAGTCAAGAGCAGCAGTTGTCCCTGACAAACCTGTTAAAATTGTATCAACATGCATTTGCATGGGATCACCAAGAAATGAAAGGATTAGATCCAAAACTCTATACTCATAGGATCTACATTAGAGATGACTGCGCACCAGTAAGGCAACCACAAAGGAGAATCAACCCTACATTGAGGGAGATTGTGAAAGGGGAACTACAAAAGTTATTGGATGTAGGATTTATCTACCCTATCTCAGATAGCCAGTGGGTGTGCCCTTTGATAATTGTGCCTAAAAAGGGAGGTAAATGGAGAGTTTGTGTTGACTATAGGGAACTAAACTCTACCACCAAAAAGGATCACTTTCCCTTTTCTTTTATAGACCAAGTATTGGATTCACTTGCAGGTAAGTAGTATTTTTCCTTCTTAGATAGATTTAGTGGTCATAATCAAATACAGATTGCACCTGATGATCAGGAAAAGACAAATTTCACCCATCCTTGGGGGACTTATGCCTATTTATTACTTCCATTTGGTTTATGTAATGCACCTGCAACCTTTCAAAGAGTAGTTATTAGTATATTCTCAGATATTTCACATGATTGTATGGAGATCTACATGGATGATTTTACTACTTATGGTGCTAATTTTGCAAAAGCATTAGAAAACCTAAGAAAGGTTTTGGAGAGATGTGAGGGCCATAATCTATCCTTAAACAGTGAGAAATGTTTTATGATGATGTAGGAAGGAGTGTTCCTTGGCCATTATATCTCTCAGAAAGGAATGTAAGTGGATCCAACCAAAATTGAGGTAATTACCAATCTTTCTATTCCTGTCAAGCAAAAAGATGTTATAAGTTTCTTGGGACATGTAGGATATTATAGGCGCTTCATAAAAGATTTCAGTAAGATGGCAGTACCACTTTATAATCTTCTAACTAAAGATGTTGAGTTCTAGTGGACAAAGGATTGTGATAAAGCATTCTCTGATTTAAAAATAGCATTAACCCATGCTCCTGTGCTCAAAGGCCCTAATTGGGGACTCCCTTTCCATATTCACACAGATGCATCTGGTTATGCTATAGGGGCTGTCTTGGGACAAAAAGAGGGAGCAATAGAGAATGCAATCTACTTTTTCAACAAGAACCTACAAGGAGCTGAGTGTAACTACATAGTGATAGAGAAGGAGGTGTTTGCAGTCATTTATGCTCTCAACAAGTTTAGGCATTATATAATAGGATATAAGATCTTTTTCCATACATGCCATGCAACCATAAGATACCTTATGAATAGACCATTGATTTTAGGAAGGTTAGCAAGGTGGCTGTTGTTGATACAAGAACTTGATATAACCATTATAGACAAGCTAGGTAAGACAAATGTTGTGGCATATTTTCTCTCCAGATTGACTACATCAGAGGACACTCAATCCATTGATGACTCTTTTCCTGATGAACATTTGTTCTTCATCAATGTGTACACACCTTGGTATGCAGATATAGCCAATTATCTGGTTATAGGAAGAGTTCATCCTCATTTTTCTCCAAAAGAGCGAAGGGTTCTTATTGAGAAAACTTTTCCATTTTCATGGATAGCAGGTTGTTTATTCTATACTAGACCAGATCATGTGATGAGAAGATGTGTAAGAGAGGATGAAACTTATGATATACTACATGCATGCCATAATGAACCATGTGGGGGACACTTTGTAGCAAAAAGAACAACCATGAAGATTCTCAATACAAGGTATTACTGGCCTACACTTCATAAGGATGCAGACAAATACACTAGAAAATATGATAGGTGTCAAAGGATGGGCCGACCAACTAAATCAAATGAGATGTCTCTATACCCTCAAGTAGTTATCACACCATTTGATAAATGGAGACTTGATTTTCTAGGTCCAATTGATCCACCATCAAATGACAAATCTTACATCTTGGTTTATACTGATTATGTGACTAAATGGGTTGAGGTCAAAGCCATGAAACATGCTAGAGACAATAAAGTTGCAGAATTCCTCTATGAAGAAATCTTCACACACTATGGATTTCCTAGAGAAATAGTCACAGATCAAGGGGCTTAGTTCACATCAACTTTTGTCAAAACATTGGTGAATGAGTATAATGTTAGGCATAGAAAATCCACACCCTATCACCCTAAAGCCAATGGCTAGTTTGAGGTAAAAAATAGGGAAATAGAATCTATTATGACCAAAACAATAGCAATCCATAGAAAAGGTTGGGAAAATAGGTTGCTAGAAGTTGTTTGGGCCTATAAAACCACTTGGAAAACCACCACTGGTTTTACTCCCTTTGAACTATTATATGGAAAAACAACAATGATGCCTATAGAGTTTGAACACAAAACTCTTAAAATAGCACTAGACCTTGGAATAGATATATCTAAGGCACAAAAGGACATGGTTATGCAACTAAATGCCTTAGATGAGATGAGGAAATCAGTTCTCCACCATGCTGAGATGGTCTAGAACCAGAGAGTTAGATGGCATGATAAATAAATCAAAGAAAAGAAGTTCCACCCGGGTGATTGGGCACTTCTTTATGATTCCAGGTATAAAGACAACGTAGGAAAACTTTAAACCTGGTGGTTGGGACCATATGAGATTGACAAGGTCTTCCCCAATGGTGTTGTTCAACTTACAACAATTGATCCTGTCAGGTTCAAGCTCCTGTTCAATGGTCATTGTCTCAGGTTATACCATAAATCGGCCTCAAAAGAAGAGTTCATTCAACAATTTATTGAATACCAGAACTTCAAAGTTCTTGCAACCGAAGGAGGAGGACCTAGTGTCCAACCTTCTGACTAGTCAAAGGCATGCATGCAACCATAATAAAATTTTCCACTTTTTATGGGAATTCATTTCTCCATCAATAAAACTACCTTCCCATTCATCTCCATCCCTTCTCTCTCTTCCGCATCATTCCGCCATCACTTCACTCCATCATCACTTCATTTAATAGCTCAATCGTACTTTTCTGGTGACCGGTACTTCCTTCCACATTTTTTGGAAAAGACACTCTAACTTTTTAGGTATGTGCATAACAACTTAATGTATCTTAGTTACCTTACATGCATTTGTTTAATTATTGTACTTTAATATTGATATTTCACATTACAAATCCTGTTTGTATGGCCTGTTACATCATAATTCAATCCCAGCCTGTGCAGACACATGCTTTTATTTAGGTTGGGGGGGAGTGTGAACCCACGTGTCATACATGTTATTAATCATATTTCATGCACCAACATATCGACAAATTTGAAATGATGTAGTTGAAGTGATGTCTTGTATGCATGATATGACACAAAGTCGTTGCCATTTTCTTTGATGATACCCCTCCTTTATGTCTTCTTTACTACCTTCGTTGGAGTCATAATGCCACTAAATAGGTAAATTGAGTAGTCATATGACATTGGCGTTAGTACTAGTGAGAGTTGCAAGAAGCAGAAGAGAAATTGGGTTTTTAGAAAAAGGATTGTAGGAAAGAAGTCTTTGTAGAGATGTTTTCCAGAGTGTGAGTAGAGGCAATGGGAGGTCAGTTAATCGAAAATGAACCAACAATTCACTAGGTAATCCTACAGGATGCACTCTGTGAGCCTGAATTTAGAAATTGTGGTTTGCTAGATTACTTTATGAAGCTAAATAGTTTCAATAACGATATTGCCTTAGAATTTGCACAAACATTTTCTAATGGTGAGGAAATGGTGAAAGGACTAAAAGTCATAGCCACCGAAGAAAGGATTGCTAAAGTGTCAGGTTTTCCTGCTAAAGGAGAACCCTACGTTGCTTCTAGGGATGCTAGATCAGCTAGAGCAGAGCTCACTGAGCCTAGTGATCCTCCACTTCTTATAGACAAACAAGGAACAAGAAGAACTTCTTGGCTGGAAAAATGGAAACAAATTGCTATTTACATTATCAAATACATTACCTGCGAGGGTCGCCAATCCTATCTTCATTCTGTACATTTCAAGCTTTTGAATCACATGAGACATGGCAGGAGGATGAATGTGCCAAATGTCCTGTACAATATTCTTGCAATCATGGCTGCTGAGACATAGAAAGGTAGGGAAAACTTTGTTTCCCATCATTGTTTGATTAAATTGTTGGTATAAAAGTCTTTGCAAGATGTGTCCAATATGTCATGGGATGAATTTTTGAACATTAAGAAGTTCAAATTAGAAAATGTGGATCCTAGAGGTCAACTCCTAACTCATAGGGTTAGTGGGGATGAGGGGGTTATTAAAATCACTCCCGGACCTTCAATTTCTAGGGAAATTCCTAGCACAAACCCTCGTGTAGCAGAACCTGCAACATAAATTGGTTCTTCTAAATCCAAGCATGCGGATGAAGATAGCTCATCTTCGGACCCCAATGTCGATGTTCCCCCTAAAACCACAATTCGCACTAGGGCTGCTATTCAAAAGGAGGAAGCAAAAATGAGAAAAGTGGAAATTAGAAAAGGGAAGGCTAAGAAGCTAAAACCAAGAAAGGTAAATCCTAGCCCTAGGAAGTAGAAAATTGAAGACATTGATCATCCTACTACCATTGGGAAAAACAAAATTCCTCCATAGAAATAAAAAATAATCGAGTCTGCTACTGGTGTGCCTCCAAAAAGGAGCCATAGACTCAAAGGGAAATCTAGGAAGGAGGAAGAAGCTCCTGAGGAGTAGGCAAATATAGGATTGAAAGAACTTGTTGTTGTTGTAGAGCAAGTTGAACACCAGGAACCATTGCAAACAGAGCAAGTTGAATGCCAAGAACCACTACAAACAAAGCAAGTTGAACACTAGGAACCACTGTAAACAAAGCAAGTTCAACATCACGAACCAGTGCAAGGAAAGATCCTAGTAGGAAAGCACAAACCTCCTAATTTTCATGGGAATTAGTAGCCCTGGATTTATGGAAATAAATGTAGGAGAAAGAAGAATGAAATAAAGAAAAACTCAAGCTACAAGAAGAGATCAATAAGAAAAATGAAGAAATTGAGGAGAAAAATGTAGATATTACTGCATTAAAGGATAAGGTAAACAATGTGGTGACTCTAGTACTACAAATTATGGGATGTAGAACTCACCTAAGGGTATATGCATTGCATTTAAAGGAGCGTCATATTTATTTTAAGTTGTCAAGGGTCATTTCCGGTCTAAACCCTTCCATTGAAACCCCACAGGAATTTTTCCAAGCTTACCAATCCTCCCCTCTTGAAGTTAAAAATTTATTGTGTGAATTGTATTTGCACAACTATGTTGTTCCTAATGACCATGAATGGAATCAATTACTATACATTGGGGATAATCACTTGAGGGCATTAATGTTATGAATTCAAAATGAAATCAGCTGGGTGAAACAATTCAAAATATACAGAGAAAGAGAACTACATACCCCCTATCTATAAGAGCTGAATCAAGCAATCCTATAGATATCTACTACACATGGCATATACTTCTTTATAATCCAAAGTATAAAAAGAGGATCATGCCTTCTAGGGAGGAAGCATACCTAGAATATGAGTAGGTAGCTGCTACTACAGGAAAGACAATATTACGATATATATCACAGAGATGGAATGATTTTTTAGATCATTTAAAACAGGCTGAACCCAATTCCCTGCAAAATTATTATGCAACTTGCAAACGAAGCATTAGGTATATACATCTTGGGAGGATGAAGCAACACTATTGGCTCCCGTTAATATTTCAACCAACTATTATGTTGTGGCCAGTACCAAACTACAAAATCTATCAGTATGATGTAGATACAAAGAGGCCAAGGTGGGAAAGATTGGAAAGCAATCAGGGGTTCTATTGGGATCCAAATTCAGAAATGATAGAAACTGATCAAGGGTAGACAATAATTGGTGATTTCAGGGCTTTGATAAGGAAAAGGAATTGAGTTCCTTTTGCTAGAGGACTAGCAGATCATTAGGTTGGGGGGAGATGATGAGCCCAATTAATGACTCATTTTTGGTAGGGTTTATCAGATGTTTGTTGTTGTTACTATGGGATTTTAGCACCTGGTTACTAATAATTTTATGTTATTTCCCTAAACTTATGAACTTTGGGCATGACCTTATCCCTATAACTTTTGATGGTATTAACCTACTATGTGATATATCTATATTAATTTTACATATGATTGAATGAATGTTATTCTAAGGTGATTATGGATATATAATTGTCTTGTGCACACTAATGCCATTATGCAGGTTCACATTAAGATGCAGATATAAATGAAGCTTGCAAGGTGGAAGAAGTTCATGCCAGCTGGTCAGTTGCTAAAGAAGTAAAAAAGATGGACATTAAAGAGGTCAATGGAGGGAAACTTCCAGCTCGTGTGGAAGTTGTAACTTACCTTTAAATGACTATGTCTATTAGTTGAGTAGATTTAGGAGGTGTTGCTATGTTGGATCCTTATTGAGGAAAGATTGGTTTGACTAAAGTCTTGTGCATGCATAACTTCCTTCCTCTTTTTCATGCTTTCAATAAATGGCGTCCTCCTATTTTGTTGGAGTCGACTGCCCAGTTAGTTAGGGTTATTTAGAAGCTTTCCTTCTATAAATAATGATCAGATGTTCCTCTTCTGGAGGTTGGATGTTTGTACTTGCATTTTTAGTTTCAAGGAATACTGTCATGTTGCTATTATGATGTAACAATGTTTTCATTGAATAAAATGTTACTTTGATTTGTTGCATCCAAGTTAGCTTAGGGAAGACTCATTCAAGGGGGCCCACTTGGTGAGAATTCCATCCATTTAGTTTAGTAGTTACTTTTCTATTCAGTAATTAGTTACGGTCTTAGTAGCTGTCTATTCCTACAACCAATGGAACTCTGTTATGTGTTTGTTCCTACAGCTAAGGTAGACAGAGTAACTTCCTATTTGTTTGCTGAGATTCCTATCTCTGTCATTCATTTCAAATCAATTTAGTTGTTGATTCATGCTCAATACTTATGCTAATTCCTTTCAATCATTTTACTTTCAGTATTGTTTCCTTTCTAGTTATAGGATAAGGATGACTACAATTGAGTCCTAGTGCACAGACAGTGTTGACCCATTTCATGTTCACGTCCTTGGGTTGACAATGAAATGAACCTTCATGATGAGCAAGATAACTACTTAGTGCAGATATTTAATCTCTAAGTTATAGCTTTGAGGGCTTAGTTATTGAACTATTAGAGGAGGCCAACATAGATAATAGGAATAGAGAGTAGAGGATGAGATACCAGTTGTGTTGAACCAACACAAGCTATAATTCTTCATGTTTGAACTCAAAATGGGCCCTATCTATTTGGGGTCCAACCGCAAACACCCCCAATACAAAAAGTCCACTCAATGCTAAGAGCGGAGTGGGTCAACTCAACTGTTCTAGAGCCCTGAAGAGGAAGGTGTGATAGTTCGACTAGCAATAACCCAACCACCCAACAACAAGCTCCACCTAGCTATTTTCTCCCTCCCAACCTAGACATACCACATGTTTCTCAAAGGTTTCAGTGTCACTTTCTCCCTCTAACCCAAATAATTACCAGAGGAGCTACAGATAGCAGTCTTCTATATGTAATAGCCAACAAGCATACCTACGGGCCTTGACATTTTCAAATAGTTGTAGATAGGGAATTTTATTTATTCTATTTTACGAAGCCTGATCAAGATAGGGTGATAGGACCCAACCAATACAAAGCAGTATTAGTACTATGGTCACCACATCTCACCTGAGTATTAGTCAAAACCATATCTTATTGAAAGCTAAGTCGACTACACTCTATCTCTTGGTGCTCTAGTCCTTGTAATCTATAAGGCCCACTAACTTTTGTCTGATTTCATCTAATTCATCATAAACAAAACTTTCTAAATGAGAGGTAGTGATTGAGCCACCAATTTGAATGTAATTCCATTAATAGAAGAGTTATCCCTACTATAGCCATAGAAAGGGGGATGATTGTATAGATAAGGAAATGTTGATTACTCACTCTTTGAAATGATGAACATGAACCTAACAATGATAAATCCTCGTTCATTGACCAAACCTCATGTTTCCCCCTATTGGCCACTTTAGCTATGCTTTGTGAGATCGGGTGCTCCCCCCAACTATTAGGGGTGGGTGGGAGGCGGGTGGGAGGTAGTAGTATAAGGTCTTCCTCCCATCCTTTCCAATTAATAAACTAGTTACAACTATAATTACCTACACCCACCCACTATAATTTCCTCCACCTAGGCTAAACTCGAACGACAGATTCTCAGAACTAGCCATTTCATTGGGGTTCTAGTCGACCCCTGGAAGATAAATGGCTAGAACCCCAGGGGCCCTACTATTATATGGTGGTTTAGGTAGATTAGTTGTTGGGTGGTTAAGTTTGGAGGAATAGAAAGTTGGTGGGAGGAATAGAAATTTGGTTGGGAAAACCCTTGAATGAAGGTTTTGAACCCACCTTTCTCATGACAAGAGAGAGGGCAGCAAAGAAGTTTCATCTTCCTCTCCTTCGGGTGAGAAAGTAAACGAATGGTTTTCAATCCCAACCTTCTTTGTTCATAGGAGATAGAACATTGCATAATTGTGTATTGTTTTAAGGAGCTGATGTCATTCCTAAGGTGGTTATGAAATCTCTTGGACTGTGTGTTACCAATTCTGACGATGAGACGATATTATTGTCATTCACTCAGTGAGTCTTTCTCCTATTGTTCATCCTAGAGCTATAGGTAAAATTTTATTTGCTTGACCTAACTAAAGGTAGATTACCAAGGGATTTTTATAGCCAATGAATGTATACTTGTTTCAAAAAGCACATATCAACTAACCGCTCCATAATGGGTATGCTAGTCTGCAGTCATCATTGCAATTGCTAGACTAGGTATGATTGCTAGTAAATATTTAGTTTAATAGTGTTGGCTGATTTGATTCCCGTGTGCATTTTGATACCACTAGAAAATGTTAAGATTGGTCTGATGGACCCAACTCATGTTTTTCTTCCCATTGAACATAAGAGTAAGAGGTTGACTATGCCATTATATTGGTATGGTTATAGAAAAAACTTCATTCACCCCTATTTATTCATAGAGTAGTAGTAGTATTGGTGATTTGTCATCTCTATAATCAATTCATTGGGGGGGCTACTATTCTAAAGGTGGACATTACTGATATATGCAGCATTGGTGTTGCCTACCTAATAAAGATACTAGAATAGAAGCACTCATACCATCTCCACACTCATTGAAAGCTAGACCCAATCATTCCTCAGATGATACTCGTGTCCCTAATTGGCCAATATATACTCCTATCAACCCAACTCCTTCAAATCGATGTCTTGTGTCGACCCAAGGTTCCGAGTAGATAGTAGATAGAAATTGAATTGGCCCTTGATTGGATCAGATAGGAGAAGCAAGATTAACACCACCAATAGATAAGTATCCATTCCCAACCCTCTTGTATGAGAGGGATATGCCACCAACAATAGATGAATGCATGTCCTATCCCAATTGATATGGTATTGCTTCCCTACTTAGTCCGGCGTGCCCCTGTCAATGGCGACCGAATCTCACTAGCAGATGGATAGAGAATGCAAGTTGAAGAGACCCCTCCCCATGTAGTTACTATTTATATATGCCCACATGGCACACTCTCCTGACTTATTTCCTTATTTGGTAGTGCAAGTCAGTTCATTCCTTACCTGTGCCTAGGAGGACTTTCACATACATTTCTTTATTCCCAAAGCTATCAAATAAATGATCTAAGAAAGAATAGACGATCTAAGAAAGAATAGACCTATCACTTTAGAACCCATTACTTACTATAGAGCTAGCTCACCTTGGGAGTTGTATGGTTTTGACATGGATAGATATATAGGTATGCCTCTAGCTAGCACATACCAATAAGCATACATAGTTGGACGAACCCAACACTTATCCATATAGGAGTATAACTATTCCCTTCCAACAAGTAGAGAAGGAGAAGAACCAAATCAGTAGCTGAAGGTGTTTTGTTCCCTATTATGATTATTATTTAAGCTCTTAGCATCATTTGGAATCCATGTCCATGTCCACTTCTAGGAGATTGGTCCTACTCCAAAGTACTTCAATAATACTGAATATGGGCTCTCCACCTTAAAGAAATGGAAGGGGGTAGGGCTCTTCACCACTCATGTATATCTATTTTTCCCTCACCTGCATTCAAAGATCAATTTTCCTTTTGGTCCCTCCAAAGATCGAGCTTGAATTCACACACATGAAACTATATGAATTGATTGGTCACAACAAATAGCTATGGGCCTAAAGGAAGAACCAATTATCTCACCTTTCTCCATTAGCATGCATGCTCTTCTTTGATTGAAACAATACCTGTCTCGCTCATCTTCCGTTGATGGTGGGGTTGTAACTCTAGGCTTTGGTTGGCACTTAATCTTCAATAATAGTGCTAGAGGGGCCCAAAACTATAACTCCCACCCACCCCTATTATTCTATGGGCAATTATCATCCACCCACCCACTAACTATAATTCTCATGATTTCATCATAATATCCTTTCATTTGCTTTGCTACTCCTACCACTACTGGAGTAGTCTCAATCATTCTTATTATTACTACTTCAGTCAGGAGGGAAATAAATAGTTGATTGTGGTCAACGGACTCCCCTCATGCACCTAATATATACGATATCGTTATTTTACATGTCACCACTTTAATTCACACGGTTTGAAATGCATCCCTTCCTCGGCTTGCCCTCTGAATCATTGACTTATTAAATGATTCGAGGAAGATTTATTTTATATCAGGTAAGGAGTGGGTCAATCTCGTACTTCTTTCACACATCACTACTTGACTTGATGATAGATAGGAGGGGCAGGTGCTTTATTATAGTTTCCTACCAACAAGGATCAATCACTTGAACTATCTAACATAAAAAAAGAATGTCTAAGGAAAATATGGTTGGTGGGGTCTTCCTTATTGGGGTGCACGATCGATTAACTCAACTTATTGTTGATGAGAGAATGAAACTAATTCCATTCATGCCATAAATTGATGCCCTACGATAGCCGACTGCCTCAGAAAGAACCCCACTTGCTACTCTAGTTGGAATGGATCAATACCAACTAGAATTTAGGTAGGTGGCACCAACCCCCTACCCAAGGCAGACCCCACCACCCAAGGAAAAGCCCACCACCCTATTTGTAAACCCCATCGACCTATAGGCCCTAAGTCAAGGGGTCGCTATGGGTGGGGGGGGGAACCCCACCATCCTATAAGCCATGGGTGGGGGGGGGAAAATTCGAGGGTTGAGAATTATAATCTGGTAGATTAAAAAGTGGGTGGAAGATAAATGCAGTCGATCGAGTCACCCACTTCCTAGGCTATGATCCCCAGCTTGACCCTTCCAACCCTTTGGCTTGCCCTGAATAGATATATAGGGGCTTTCTCACCGACTACCAAAAGGAGCTCCAGGGAGGGGAGATGTCTATGGTAGGATGGATCTTTCAAAGGGTGGGTTGGGGTCAGAGAAAAGTTGAAAGGTTGAGTCATATTTCCCAAGGAATGAGTAGTTGGTACCCATGCCTCTTGCTTCACCGGATATTCCACTACAAAAGTGCTTGTCGATTGGGCTTCTATTCTCCATGGACCACTAGCAATCACACACATGTGAGCTCAAGCTAGGAGCCTAGCCCTATCTACAGATTAATAAAAAGGCTCAACAACTTGTGGACACAATTGAATTCCCGAAGACACTTAATGTTCCCATTGTGGTAGCACTTGGTATAGAGTTATGAAACATAACACAAGGATTTTCCCATAAGCAAAAAGATTGGGAAAATGAAAAATCAAAATTATTGTCAAATCATACTAGAATAGTTGATAAACAAGAGGTAAAGATTAAGAAATGAAAAATGAAAAATGAAATAGCAGACAAGATAGTCCAATTATTGAGGTGTAGACCTCCAACCAAGGTATACACTATGTTTCTCTAAGAAAAAATTATCAATTTTTAGTTTAGTTAATTAATTAGTGACCTCCCACTATCATTAAATATACCCACGTTGTTCTTAAATGTATTCCAACAATCTACACTAGAAATACATGATCAACTATGTGAATTCTATTTACACAACTTGATTCTTTCCTATGAAACTATGTGGAACCCACTTATGTTTGTGGGAGATGTTCAACTCGGAGCATTAGCTTCTTACATTTGGAATGAACATCTAAGGGGATAGCTGCAGCAAGAATATTATGAAAGAGAAAAATCATTCCCTCTTCAGTTGAGGGAAGGGTCAAAAGACCCAAAAAAAGTGGTTGAGTAGTACATATATCTTATAGAGAGAGAGGGAGTGGCAATGAAATACTGGAATGTAGGGAGAAATTAAAAGAGGTTCCAAAAACTTGCAATAGAGACAATTAGGTAGGCACTTAAATTTTCCCAGGAAAGATGGAGGGAGCTTATGCTAGAACTTAAAAAGAAGGAACCCCATTATATTTTTAACTATGTAGCAGTAGTCAAAAGGGCACACACGTACATCAAATTCACCGTAAAAAATGGAATCACTTGGATTCCCATCACCTTTCATCCTCTCCTCTTGTTTCCTATTCCGCATTGGACATGAAGAAGATAAGAAATAGATGCAACAAAGGAAGATAGGTGGGGAAAGATATCAAACTAGCAAGGATTTTACTTGAAGTAGGGGATAGGGGTAACCAAAATGATGGACTCTAGAGAATCTGCTTTACAATACAACCTTCAACCTTGAACCTACTTGAGGACAAGCAAGAAGTTAAGTTGGAGGAAATGTTGAGCCTTAGTATTGACTAGTTTCCTATTGCAATTTCATGATTTCTATCTTATTTTTGCTAAGCTTTTAAGACATTAGCAAGACCTTTTATATATCTTTAAGTATTTCAAAGCATTTAAATACTATGTATGTGGTATTAATGAATGTATGCATGGATTTTGGATGTCTATAAGTTTAGTATAATTTCTTGATTAATTATAGTGATTAACTATAAAATGTGTGTTTAGAATTAAAACTAACCCTTGTAACACAAAGACTTTTCAACCTGCTGCCGAAGGATTTCTAACCTGCAGGAAAGGGGTGATGGTTCAATACCATGAAGGAGTTAATCGATTGCAACACCAACATGTTTTCTAGAATGGGATGACAACTGTAAGATAGGAAATTTCAAGCAACATAAATTAAGTGACAACCACAACACTATCTAAGCTAGAAATCCAATCTAAAACAAGAGAAAACAATCAAACAAAAGGAGTAAGATGAAAGCGTTCAAATAATAAACTGCCCATGTTGAAGTTGAATCACTTCTCTTGTCTCTCCTCAAATATCCTTTACAAGTAGCCCTTAGATCACATTATGTGTGTGTAAATACCTGCAAACAATAAGCATGAAAGTCGGAGATAAGTGGTTGTTAAATCAAAAATGGAGGAGAATAGCTTCTTTTATAGACAACCATTCAAATGGACGGACGAGATCAAGCTTCTAGAAAGATTCTAAGATTGACACTTGAGAAGACATGCAACATAGAGTAGTGGGGGTTATGAAATGAACAGTCAAGATCAAGAAGAGACCAAAGTCAATCAACGACTAAGATTCAAAAATGAGATAGTGGAGGGATAATGGAGAAATTAAAAATTAAAATCTATCAATTCATGAGAAAGGAATCTTTGACCAAGTGGAGGATAAATAATTTATTTTGTGGAAAAGAAAGTGGGCATTTAATTAAAATGATTTATGTAACCATTTTGATTAAAGAGGAGGAAATAAAGAAAGAGAATTAAATAATTAATTTAGATTAATTATTTAATAGGGGAGAAGTGACAAAAGATAGTTAAATAATTCAATAATTATTTAACTATAGAAAATTAAAGATTAATGAATAGACAAACACTTAATAATAGTTATTTGACTGTAGATGAATGATGAAAGATAAATAATTAAATAAATACTAATTTATTTAATTATTGAAGAAAAGGAGGTTAGCGACACAATTAAATTTATTTAATTGATCATAGTAGAATAAAGGTTAAGAGATGAATTAATTAAATAATTAAAATTATTTAACTAATAGAGGAACATGATCAAAGATAATTAAATAATTAAAATTACTTAATTATTCAGGAAGAAGACCATGCCGATGGAAAAATGATGGTCGCAGACAAAGAACATTTTTAGTGTCTACATTTTGTCCCTCTTTGACATAATGCAGTTTATAGTGTTGTGTCAAAAAAATTCAATCAAAACATGCCCCAATGAAAGCAAGGTGGATATATGCCCCCTCGGGAGAATTTTGCAAATTTTCAAAAAATTTCAATTTTTTTGGAAAGTTGTTCTAATAAGATAATTGGACAACAAGGAGGTCAATCTTGCTGACGAAAATTATTTTTGAGGTCATTAAGGGGGTCAAATTTAGGTTCAAAGTGATCAAAAAGTACGCCCAATACACTTGCCAAGTGCAAACCCTAATGTTTAGGCTATAAATAGGATCGTGATTAAGAAAATTAGTCATTTGTGCATTCCCAATTTGGAAATTTTAGGAGCTCTGAGAGAGAGAAGTTGAGGAGATGTCACCAGTTCTAGAATCTGCACATAGAGGCTACCACATCCACATGTTCCATCATCCTATAGGAGTGCCCACCCCAGTAAGTACTCAGAACCCACTTTGTGATTTTTTTGATTTTCACACATTTTAGCTAGGGAAAAATTTAGCAGGCAATTGCATTGCACGACGTACAATGCAATTGCGTGCATGAACGAAACAGGTGATTTGGTTTGTTGCAATTGCCTCATCATGATGCAATTTCATAGGTCCATAGGGGGTCAATTACAGTGCAATGCATCTAAAAGGGTGTGCCGCATTTGATTTCTGAGTCGCATACGTGGCCAGAAACGATACAATTGATATTGAATGACACATGTCCGAGGGGAAATGACACAATTGTGAAGGGGTTGAGCACAATTAACCCCAATGACATATTTGTGAAAGCGTGTGACGTAAGTGTAGTTGCGCAACACATGTGCTAAAATAGTGACGCTAAGAAATTCTATGACGCATTTGACAAGCAGAAGGATGCAATTGACTAGTGAAAAATTTGCACCAGTTGAAGATAAAATGACGTGTAATTTGGGTCCAATAGGCCAAATGAAGGCTTTGAATTGACATGATGATGTTTGTGGTGACTTCATGTTGTACTTCCCCTTATTTATATGCAAGAGTCACGATCAAAGACATTTCGGCTTCGGGATCAACTGGATGATGACGAGAGGTAGATACTTCTAGATCTCAGATTATTCTACGTGACATATATACCCATGATCAAGGCAAACAAAGGGATGTTGATAGCATTGGAGGAGCGGTGGCACTCTGAGATGTGTACATTTCATCTGTTGATTGGGGAGGCCACTATTAATTTAGAGGACATTTACAGGATATTGCAGTTACCTATTTGCGGAGAGCGGGTACGATATGATCACGTTCAAGCACTGCAGGCCATCTATGACTTCTATGATTATGGGGATGAGACAAAGCTTGGAATTCAAGGTTATGAGATCAAATGGGAGACCTTGGTTGAGAGATATGATAATTTTGATTATGTTTTGTGTACATTGATTGTCGGTGTGCTGATTCCAGATCATAGGGGTCATCATTTTCCAATGGGATGGGGAGAGGTACTAGTAGGCATGGTACATGATGAGATAGTGTATGTCTGGGGCCCATGTCTATTGGGCATGCTTTATTTCCAGCTTCATGACATTGCATATAGAGGTGGTCAAAGCATGATTTGTGGTGTGACATTGCTTATGATATGGGCGTGGGAGCATATAAAAATGTTTTGACCGCTAGTGGGATGATAGTTGGGAGCCGATGCTCTATATGCATATTTGTATCAGGTTGCCATCACACAGATGCATGTAGGAGATACTAGATACTGGAGACATGGTATTGACACATTGGTGAGATTCATCTGGAGGCTTTACAGGGATTATGATCTATGGGTGGATGAGGATGAGCATTTTCCATGATGTCGTTAGCCCAAGTATTTGATAGGTTGGGCTATACAGTCGTAGCACATCATAGAGATGTACCTACCTGAGAGAGTCAGATAATAGTTCGGTGAGAGGTAGGGTGTTCCTATAGGTACAACAAAGTTTGCATAGTCCTCTTAGGAGGTGCATCCATGGGGACAACAAATACTATTGACTATTACCGAGCAGGAGATTGACGCTCTACAACCAGTATAATGGGGATGGAGAGGAGGTTTGGTAGATGTAGGTATGACTCCCAAGTATGATGCTTGGTGGTTGGTGCATAGGCCAAGTCCATATACAAATCCAAAGCAGCTAGTGCCTATAGAGCGCAGAGGTAGGAGCCCTTGAGGCTAGAGGGGAGATAGGGGATAGAGGGGTGGAGGGCGAGGAGATGAAGGATGGGGGGATGGGGGACGGGGAGATGGAGGAGATGATGGAGGGGATAGCAGTGGAGGTCGAGGAGGAGATCAACACAAGAGGAGAAGGGATGGGAGATGATGAGTGGTGAGACCTTTGTCATCGATTTGGGAGGAGGGTGAGGGGGGTGAGCCAGAGGAGAGGGTGGTGGTGGAGATGGTTGTGGAGGAGGGAGAGCAACATGTGGAGATGTCGGCTTTAGAGTTGGGACATCAGGAGGTAGAGATGATGGAGGTAGATGAGGAGCATGCATAGGAGAGATGAGAGGAGGAGCATGCAAATGATCTAGTGATGGGTGAGGTGGAGAGAGTCCCGTAGGAGAGAATTGTTTTGGGAGTCGATGTTGAGGGGGGTTTGGAGGAGGTGAGGGCCACAACAGCTGAGGGCACAACAGTAGAGGATAGCCACTCTTCAGGCTTGAGTATAGGCCCTAGAGGTGGAGGTGAGGACTCTTAGGGGTAGAGCGAGAAGCTCTGAAGGCCAAGAGAGACATCCTCTAGACAGAGAGGGACATAGCAGTCATCAGTAGGTAGCAGACGGATCAGAGGATGCTGGATTTTGCAGCTACATGTGGTGGGTCAGTGGTTGATTTTTCTTGGGAGTTGGTCAGAGCTAGTAGGGGTTTGCAATACTATAGAGATTTGTATGAGAGAGCAGTGCCACCAGAGAGGAGAGATCCAAGCTTCTCATAGATTTTGAGTAGTTCACATGGAAGATCACATAGTAGGTCTCATAGTAGGAACTCCCACAACAGGTTACAGAGTGTGGAGACATCAGGTCCGAGACGATCCACTCCATACGATAGGCCATCTACCTCAGAGCACAGGTCTCCAGGATCACCACGGCGAGAGAACATGGATGCATCAGGGTCAGGGGAATAGGGTAGCTCAGGCTAGGGCACATGTTGACATTATATATTATGACACTATATTTTTGATTATCGAGCCTACGAGCTCCATTTTGTTAGATATGATACATCTTGACATTGCACTATGACATATTTTGAGCTATATATGATATGATTTTGGTGGTGATTTATGATATGCAATTTTATATAATTATGCTATATGTTTATGATTATGCTATGGAAATTCATGCTTTATGATGTTTATTTATGCATTCTAGATGATCATGTGATGATTTGATATGATTGATGATTATGCATTTATAATGTTGTCTATGCATCTAATATGATTATGTGATGATGTTATATATTAATGCAGTATGGTTGACCTAATTTTATGATGTGATGTGATATTGGAATGCAATTAATTTTGATGTAATGTGATACATATAGATTATGTATGTAATGATTAGAAATGTTTAATGTGAATGCAAAATATGATGTACGATATGATATGCAATAATGTTATATATGAGATGTCGATGCAATGTATATGAAATGTGATAAATGGAAATGAACTATGATTATAATGTAAAATGTGATGTCATGGTTGATTATGTTATGACACAATGAAATGATAATGTTATATGGATGCACTCTATATTTTGTATTTTCTCATGCACATATATGTGTGGCTTATTATGATGATAAAGTCTATGGTGATAATGCTTTATGTAATGCTTCTTAACATGATCATGCATGCAGTGTATTTTTTGTGTGTCACAGGATGCTGTCAAGATGTAGATAGAAGAAATGTTAGCATGGAAGAGATGGATGTTAGCATGGAGAATGGAAAAGAAGGTAAGACGTCAGATGGGAAATGACAAAGGGCATACTTGCATGATTTTATGTTTATCATCATCGGGCATCAAAATTGTTGCAAATGGAGCACAAACACCATGGTATGACATAGACCAAGGTGTGCAAGGTGACCATTTGTGAGAGAAAATCAATGAAAAGACAAATCCAAAAGACAAGGAATGCCCCAACTCATACTAAGGACCCAATTGTCCCAATATTTTTGTCAAGAAAAATCACAGACAACAAGCAATGAAAAGAGATCACGATCCATCATCGCCCTTCTAAATCCATGACAAGACATCCTCGAGGTAGCTAGTAACATAACCAAAAACCAATAAAAAAGATAAGAAAAACTTAGAACAACAAAGTGTTTGCCAAAGAGATAACGTTTGCTGATAGGATTGACAATATTGATGGATTAGGTTGATTAGGTTTAGTTTCAAGAAATAAATATCCCGATGAAGGCAGGTGACCAAGATGATCAATTTGATTGATTGTTTGACCAAAGTGGATTGATAAGTTCATAAGGTTGATT
>VDFB02330443.1:0-32615 GCA_007258455.2 Sequoia sempervirens | reverse complement strand
GACAAACATTTGGATGTCTTCGCCCTCGACATACACCTGTTTGATCCATTCAATTTTGGATCCAATTTTTTTGTAGCATTAGATTGAGGGAGTGGACAGCACAAGGTGTCCAAAAAATGTGTGGATACTTCTCCTCAACCAATAACCCAGCAGCCCTACAATTTTTGGCATTGTCGGTTACAACTTGCACAACATTTTGATGGCCCACTTCTTCAATAGCTTGGCAAAGGATGTCAGCAATAAATGGACTATCTTTCACCTGTCCTTCACAATCCACTGCTCTCAAAAACATTGCCCCTTTAGGGGACACAGCAATAACATTGATCAATGGGCGATTTCTTGCATCTTTCCATCCATCAGAAACTATGGTCACCCCTGTTTCGATCCATGAATCCCTTATGGGCTTCAAAGAGTCTGCTACATGTTTCACCTCTTTCTCCAATAAGGTGCAACACACCTTCTCAAAACCTGGGCCCTTATACCCCTTTGGAGCCTCATTAATAGATTTCACCATTTTTTGCCAATATGGTGAACGAACAACATTGAATGCCAATCCATTGGCATAGACACATCTTGCTATGTCTTGATCAGCAATCTCTCTTGCCTCATTTTGAAATGAAGCTTCCAACGGTTCCTTAGATCTTTTATTTGAAGAGGGCATGGTTTGCTCTTGAGGGATGTCCATAAATGGATGGCTTTCTGTAGGTGGAAAATAAGAAGGTGGTGTAGGGGGTTTCATGGATCGAGATCCTTTCTTCAAAGGATGGCTTGTTTTACCACCGGTTGTTTTTTGGTCTGCCTTTTCTTGCTCAGCAATATATTTCAACACTATATGTTTTGGAATGCCATCGTTGTTTTCACCTGGACAATTTTTGATGCCTGTTTCAGGGATCCCGCACAAGTGCCCTTTTACTCGACTGTATGAGCTCGAATATTGAACATTGCAATGACTACAAATCCAAACATATCCTCCACCACCTGGAAGTTGCTGAACCATTTCTACATATTTCCAAAGGGGAGAGGCTGGGTTTATTTTGAAACGAGATTGGATTGAGCCTGAGGAGGTACCGGTTGCCATTGTAATATAGAATAGTGAATACCTAAGGCACAACATATTGAAATTTTGGTATTGATTCATTGAATTTGAAACTAAAAGACTTAATTAATTTCAAAAAAATGAAAAAATTGAACATGTGTTATAGACATTTAGAGGAATGAAAAGTAAAACAAAACAATAACTAAAAAATAAAACAAAAGAGTTGAAGTTCACTTGTGAAAAAAAAATGTAAAAAAAATAATCAAAAAACTTCAAAAAACCTACCTCTTTTGAAGAAATCTTGCTCTACGATCTTCTTAGCAACGAATAGACACTTGCAAGTGCTTAGGAATAGCACAACAATCAACTTTGAACAATCTACAATCAGCCTTCAAGTCTATTCCAGCTTGTGCAAGCAAAAGAGAAAGTTCAGCAATGGAGGCAAAAAATCCTTTTTTCTCATTCACAAATTGGTAAATGAGTTTCACATTACCTATTTCATGTTTTTGAGGCAAGTATTAGGGTTAGAAATAATTAAAAAGTCACTAAAAGTCAAAAACGAGTCAAAAAATTATTAAAAAAATGAAAAAAAAGTTGAAAAAATGTGCCTGGGCGCGGAATAGAACCCGGGTTCGAAATTTTCAAACCCTGTCCGGACCCACAGTCATGGGTCCGGACCCTGGCCGAACCCACAGTCCAAAAACCGGACCCACAGCGAATTTGCCCGGACTGGACCCGAACCAAACCCGAATCGAACCCAGGGCCTATATGAGCGAATCCGGTAACATAGACCAATCACATAATGAAAATGGTAATACTCACCTGTCTACCATCATTATTCATTTAGTACCAATTACTTGGAATTAAGTACCACTCGGAAATTTTCAATTTAATGTTGAACATCACATGCCCACTTCCAACTCAATCAAAGGACTCCCAACAAAACTCCCTTTTTACATGTTCTGAGAATGCGAATTCAGAATAAACTACAAGCTATAAAAGGATTTCAATTTCTCTCTTCTAATCATCATGTTAGCTTTTTTGCTAGTAGCATCTTTATTCTCAAAGCTGTGGTTGAGGATTCTAAAAGACCTTTCAAACCATATCGTTAATTGCAAGCTTTAGAAAAGCATTTCATATTAATTCCTAGGTCCTTTTTTTAAGGATTTCTTGAAAGTTAAAACTATAGTCCCAAAGATCACTACTCCTGTAGTGATGAAGCTTTACAAGATTGCATCAGTTACTTTCATACCACGTGTGAAGACTGTATCACCATCCAAAGTTCTATGCCCATCAAATATGGACATACTCTTTCACCGACACTTTCAGATTTTGGTTGTAAATTTGATAAGTTCAAACAGCATCTAAAGAACTTGATCAAGCGTTATCTTTTTAATGATGCTTTAATTTTCATTAGTCTCTCCATAGTTACCCACTTAAGAGGAAACTGCATTGGGGTAGGTTTTTCGGTTTCTTGTTTTGATAATAAAGAGTTCAAGGCCACTCTTGGTAAAAAAATGACCATAGTTTTAATTTCAACAAGGAAAATACATCAAGATTATGTATCACATATAGGCAAAAGCTGGAATAAATCACTTGTTCATACTCTATTCCAAAACGTACTGAATGGTACAGGAGAAATGAATTCTCATTCTCCAGCGTTTTGTCACTGACGCGCCTTGTAGGTCGCTTACCATGAATGACTCCATTATTAAAATGTCATTATATGCTAAGAGCTTGAACAGAGCCATGTGTGAAATTGCAGTGCAGCTGTTAAACGCATTTGGCACTTTGACTTGACAAATAGGGCTGGGGAAATAAAGCCCTACCGCCGCGACAAGCGTTTAAGGTTTTGCTTTGATTTAGGAGTGATAAAAGCGAAAGGTTTGATTGGGGAACATGGACGGATGCAATGAAGGTGAGGTCGTCTTAGTGAACAAAGTGACTGGTGCCATTCCCAGGCAAGGAAAGAATCCTTGGATACCGCGGGGGATTGTGGGGAATGGGAATCACGGGGTGTGTCGTGGGCCTTTAGGCTGCTTCACCATTAAAAAAAATTGTATTATGTCAAAGAGTTCAATTTCAGGTGGTAGTATGAAGAAAAGGACTATCTAAGAGTTTCAATTAAGAAAAAGGCTAGTCTTTTAGATGCACAGTTGAGAACCGGTTCTCATCATCTAAGGCGTGAGACAGGTAGATGGACGGTTTCCAAGGAAGATTGAGAAAAGAGAACTTGTATTTTTTGTAGCAAAGAGATGGTTGCAACTGAATGGCATTTCATCATCAATTGTGCAACATATGAATATATTTGTATTCAATATGAAAACAATTTGAAAGTAGATAGTATAAGAGAAGACAAGGCTTCTCAAGACTGCTGGCTTCCCAATCAAGATTCACAATAGGTGAGCCCACATCAATAGAAACTTGAAAATGATAAAAAATACGTTAAATTCCTTCTTTCATTCATTCATCACATGAAAAAATGCAGGCTAATATTGAACTTATATTGAATAAAATATTTTTTTACTTAAATTTTTAACATATTTTTCTTTTAATTAAATTCTAATAAGGGTTCGGTGTAAAACACTAACTTGCCTTTAAAATTCTAGGTTGTGATATTATTGTATTAATATCAACTGTCTGTATTTCTTCCGTATGGATTCCGGTTTGGATTAAGTTCGCCAGGAACTTTTTTTGCTTGGGTACGGCAGTAAACATGTATAAAATACTCTCAATTTAATAATATTAAAAATATATAGAATATTCACTATATATAATTAAAATATATAAATAAAATACAATATATGGGTACGGCAATATAATTTATATATAAATATATAATGGGAGCTTCTTAAGGTTTTATGCCGATCGACTGCCAGAGGGCTTGAGGTTGGATTAAACACTTCTATCCTTAAAGAGCGGAGGTAACAAACATTGCAATGCATTTCAAATTAGTATCAGTTTTTATTTTAACATTACTTAAATTTTATTTTATTTTATTTACAATGGTACGATTTATTTTTATTTGACACAGTTTTTTTCACTATTTTTAATTATTTAAAATTTATTTTATTTTATTTTTATTATTTACTTCACTTTATTTATGTCTTAAGAGTTATTTTTATTTTATTTTTTAAATTTTTAGATCTTAAGAGTTATTTTTATTAATTTAAAAGAGATATTTTATTCATCCAGAATTATTTTATTTTACTTTTAGAATTATTTAATTTTTATTTATTTATATTATTTTATTTATTGATTATTTTACAATTATATTTTTTATAAATACTCTCACAACATTCAATTGATGTTAATATCACTACTATAAAATGTTTAATGTTAATTATATAAATTTTTATTTTTATTTAAGAATTATTTTAATTTATTTGTTTATTTTTATTTTAAAAACTGATTGTTATAATATATATTTTACTTTTATAAACTTTATTTTTTTAGATTACCATTCATTATTTTAATATGTTTTTATTTTATTTTTAATTTTATACTTATAACTCTTCAAAATAAATAATAATTTTAAAATAAGATTTAGAGAAATTCAGTAATATATTTGAAAAAAAATAATAATTAAATATATTTAATATATCTATATCAATAATTTAAGTAAAAGGACAAAAGTTATCATTCTTAAGACATGTTTACACTATTACTATTGTTTTTTCTTAATCAATGAGAGAGAGAAAGAGATAAGAGGTAGATGTAATGAAGCATAGATAGAGAGGGGGAGGGAGAGATAGGGAGATAGAGATAGAGTGGGCAAGAGTTAGAGAGAAAGAAGGTGATAGAGATAAGTAATAGAGAGGTATAGATAGGTGAAAAAATAAAGAGATAGAGATAGAGGTAGTGAAGGAGAAAGAGGAAGTGTGTGCATATGAGAGAGAGATATGGAGAGGGATATATATTTACAAATAAATAGAGAGTGAGGGAGAGGGGGGAGAGAAATAGAGAGGGGAGAAAAGTAAAGAGAAATAGAAAGAGGGAGTGATAAGGAGAGAGGGAGAGATAGGGATAGAGATAGATATAACTTGGGAAATATAGAAGCGGTGTGAAAAAGATAAATAAACATATAGAGAGGGACTGATGGAATGAGAGAGAGAGGGAGAGGGAGAAATAGAGATAGAAAGAGGGGAATGATGAGAAAGGGGGAGATGAAGAGATAGAAAGATAAAGATATAGGAAGTGATATAGAGAGAGGTAGAGAGGAATATATAGAGGGGGCAAGAGTGAGATACAGGTGGTGATAGAGAAAAGCAGTAGAGAGGGGGTAGAGGTGGAGAGATAGAGATAGGGTGGGAGGAAAAGGGAGTGTATGTATATAATATTTATATTTAATAATATGTAATAATACATATAAATAGATAGGGATAGAAAAAGAGATAAAGAGATAGGGAGATAGATAGATAGGAAGATATACATAGAGAAGGATATGGATAGAAAGAGATAGAGAGATGAGTGAGAGGGAGATCGAGCAAGAAATAAAGATAAAGATATAGAGTAGAAGAGATGGAGGAAGAGATGGAGTGAATAAGATAAAGAGAGGGAGACATTTCTAGAGATAGGGAGAGAGATGGATGCGTAGAGGGAGACATTTCTAGAGATGGAGGGGGAGAGAGGAATATAGAGGTAGAGATGAATATAGAGAGACAGAGGAAGAGTGAAACAAATAGATACAAGTAGAGATGAATATAGAACAAGAGGAAGAGAGAAAAATAGATAGAGATATAGAGAGAGATGGAGGGAGAGAGAGGAATATAGAGGTAGAGATGAATATAGAGCGACAAAGGAAGAGTGAGACAAATAGATGTAGGTAGAGATGAATATAGAATGAGAGAGGAAGAGGGAGAAATAAATATAGAGAGAGATAGGGAGATTGAGGGAGAGAGATAGAGAGCGATAGATAGAGATGAAGAGATAGAGAGATAATGAGGAAGAGGGAGAGATAGAGAGGAGATATATGGTGAGATAGAGTGATATAAAGATATAGATATAAGGAGATATAGAGATAGGGAGAGAGGGGGAGAGATAAAGAGAGAAACATAGAGAGAAGTAGAGTAAGACAAACAGAGATGGAGAGGGAGATAGAAATAGGGGGTGGGGGGGGGATAGAGAGAGAGAGATGGGAAGATAAAGGGGGAGAGAGGTTGAGATATAAAGATAAATAGGGGAATAGGGAGGGAGCAAGAGAGGGAGAGATGGGGAGAGATAGAGAAAGGGAGAGAGAGATAAGTAGAGGAGGGAGAGAGAAGATGGTGAAGAGGAAGATATATGTAGAGAGGCAGAGAGAAGAAGGGGAGAGAGGGGGGAAGGAGAGGGGGAAATATAAATAGAGGGTGATATAGAGAGATAGAAAGGGATGGGAAAAGAGATAAAGAGAAAGGGAGATATATGTAGAGAAGGATATGGATAGAAAGAGATAGAGAGATGAGTGAGAGGGAGCTCGAGTGAGAAATAAAGATAAAGATATAGAGTAGAAGAGATGGAGGGAGGGAGAAATGGAGTGAAGAAGATAGATAATGGAGTAGGAAGGGAAAGGATATATATGTATAGGAATAGAGATAGAGAGCTAGATGTAGAGAGATATAGATAGAAAGAGATAGAGGAGTGTGAGAGAGAGAGAAATGTAATGAGGTATAGATAAAGAGGGGAAGAGAGAGATAGGGAGATAGATCTATAGAGGGGACGAGAGAGAGAGAGAGAGAGAGAGAGAGAGAGAGAGAAGGTGATAGAGATAAGTAATAGAGAGGTATAGATAGGTGAAAAGATAAAGAGATAGAGATAGAGGTACAGAAGGAGAAAGAGGAAGTGTGTATATGAGAGATATTGAGAGGGATATATATTTACAAATAGATAGAGAGGGAGGGAGAGGGGGGAGAGAAATAGCCAGAGGAGAGAGAAGTAGAGAGAAATAGAAAGAGAGAGTGATAAGGAGAGAGGGAGAGATAGGGATAGAGATAATATTATAATATTATTTAATTTAATGTAATTTACAACTATCACTGATTGCAAATTCAATGTTATCAAGATGATATATCTTGGTGTATCCTATATATTATTTAATAATATAAATAAGCTAGTTACTTTTATACTTATAACTCTTCAAAAAATAAATAAATAATAATTTTAAAATAAGATTAGAGAAATTCAATAGTATATTTGAAAAAATAAAATTAAATATATTTAATATATCTAGATCTATAATTTAAGTAAAAGGACAAAAGTTATCATTCTTAAGGCATGTTTACACAATTAATATTGTTTTTTTTAATGAGTGAGGGGTGTCTTTTATTAAGGCTCTAGTACATGGTCCCAATCTTTGTCTTTATAAATTTTGGTATCGCCATTCCTAAGGTTCAAAGAGGCAATTTTTATTAGCACATTCATAATATCATTGACAAACCTAATATACATGGTATTTTGTATTTTTCTTTAAATTTTATGAAATAATATTTATAACTAACATAGATATCTTAATCACATATATCTATTTGATTTTTAATTTTATGAAATAATATCTATAACTCACATAGATATCTTAATTGCATATATCTAAAAGATCTCCATGTTTTTTAATTAAGATATCTATGTTAGTTTACATACATATCATATGTCTATTTTTCTTATATTGGAGTAAATTCAATATCTTCACATATCATACGTTTAATAGTATAGAACATATCACAACATTTTTGAAAGCAAGAATATTATTAAACTATCAAAAAATTATTAAAAAATAAAAAATAAACTTATATCATTTTTTCTAAAAGGGTAAAAATAAGACCTTATTTATTATAGACAAATTTAAACTTGTAAAAATTAAAAAACAAATTAAGTAAAAAATTATTCATCTATTATGTATAAAGTAACAATAAATGTTTCATCTTTATTTTTCATGAATAATTATTTTTAAAATATTTAAAATGAAATTCACTCTTGTGATTTTAATTTTATGTTACTTTCTCTTTTTCATAAATTTATATTTTTTTTCTTATATATGTGTGTTTATTATTGTTATTATCTTAATATGGTACATTCACTTTTGATGTTATTGTAGGTTACCTCTCTTGACATAATAATAACAAAGATTTTATTCTATAAAAGACAAATCAAAAGAAAGATGAAAAAAATCAGATTTAAGGATAAAGAAAAATCAAATTAAGATTAACATAAAAATTTGAGAAAACTCATTTAAGAAATCAAGAATAATCAAAAAATATGAGAAATCATGATTTTCCTCTTCCTCTTCCTATGGAGACTTTCCCACCAAAATATGCTACGAGGCAAACCAAAAAAAATTATAAATTGGCAAAACATTGAGTAATTTATTATTTTTATTTTCAAAATAAAAAATAAATATCAAATGTTGAAGTAGATAAATATTATTAAATTAAAATAATAAAATTTAATAAAAATCATGTTAATGATTTTAACTGCTCATAAATATTATATTAAATCCAGAAAGCATCTTAAAAACTTATATATTAAAATAAAAATAAATAAAAGTAACAAAAGATCTTAAAACATAATAAAAATTTCTACATATTAAATTAAAGAATTATTGAAAAATATATATAAAAATAAAATAAAATATTAAATTCATATTAAAAATTTGAGAAATAATAAATAATAAAAATAAAAATGAAAAATTTTAACTATTATTTTAATAAAAATTGTAAATCTTAATAAAATTAATTATTAATAATTTAAAAATAATTTCTTTGTTCATAAGATTATAAGAATTAATTCTCACAATATAAGAAAAAGAATTCTTCTTTAATTAAAATATCAAATTATTTTTTGATGGTGGTTCCAATAGAAACCAAATGTGTCCAGAGTTAAATGATCATGGACAAAGACCCTTCAATATGAGAAAGATTAATTAATGAATGTAGCATTACTACTAAAGGTGATAAGGGGATATCAAATCGATAATGCCCTTTTCTCTCACAAATGGATTGGTTATATTCTGGTGATCATAACGCTGTGGCAAAGTTAAGTATGGAGAACAAGTTTCACTTGGTATCTAACAAGCACCAAATGTCTTTCCTATGCAACATCTCACTAATATACAATTAAAGTTAATATTCCATATGGAATTGGAGTGGTTGGGCATGCCATCAAATTCTTAATTGGATCGAAATATTTGGAGTTTGTAGTTCGCCACCAAATAAACACTAATATCGCATATGCTTTTATTTTGAACTTGTTAGAATTTTTGAAAGATAATCATATGGCGAAAACTTTGGCAGAATTTTATATGGAAAAATATATTAGGATGCTTTATCTCATGTTTTTTCTTTAAAAAGGGGTTGAAATTAAAAAGGGGTTGAAAATAAGCAGCAATTCTATATCTACTACATTTTTATGTGAGAAATTGATTAGAAGAATATCTCTCAACAGATTTTATATATTATTAAATATATATATGCTCATAACATTTGCGACACATGTAAAACATTAGTTTTTAAGGTTAGGGTTAGGACTAGGGTTAAAAATAAAATTCTGGTTAAGATTAGGATTAAGGTTAAAATTAAAATTGAACTCTAACCCTAACCCTAACCCTAACCCTAATTAAACCCTAAACATAATTGAACCCATCCTAAATTTGATTGAACCCTAACCTTAACCCTTATTAAACTCTAACCCAAATTGAATGCTAATCCTAACTATAAGTGAACCTCAACACTAACTCTAACCCATAACCTAATTGAAACCTAACCCTAATTTAACCCTAATACTAACTCAATGATTCATCTTGTAACCCTAATTGAGCCCTAACCATAACTCTAACACTAACTTGATGATTTATTTTGTAACCTTAATTAAACCCTAACCCTAACCCTAAATGAACCCTAGCTCTAACCTTAACCCTAATTGAACCCTAATCATAATTAAACCTTAACCCTAACCTGATTGAATCTTGATTCTAACCCTAATTCTAACACTAATTGAACTATAATCCTAACCTAGCTTTAATTGAATGCTAACCCTAATTGAATCATAACTCTAACCCTCACCCTAATTTAATCCTAACACTAATTGTAATAAATAACCCTAGCCTAGGTTTTATCCTTGATTGTTACCCCTAACCATAACTCAACCTTAACCATAGCCCTACACCTAATTGAACCCTAATTATAACTCTAATTGAACCCTATCCCTAACCATAATTGAACCTTAACACTAATTAAATCCTAATTGAGCCATATTTAAACCCTGACCAAAATTTATTGAACTATAACCCAAACCCTAACCTTAACCCTAATCCTATTTGAACACTAATTGTAATTTAACCCTAACCTTAACTTGAAGATTTGTCATATAACCCTAATTGAACCTTAACCTTAACACAAATTAAACCTTAGCCCTAGCCCTAACCCTAACTATAATCAAACCTTGATCCTAATTAAACCCTAACCTTAACCCTAATCGTTATATAATTGAACCTTAACCTTAACCCTAACTCTAACCTAATTAAACTCTAATCCTTACCCTAACTCTAATTGAACCCTAATTGTAACCCTAATATAATTGAGCCCCAACCTTAATCCTAACCCTCACCCCACAATTTATCCTAGACCCCTAACCCTAACCCTAATTGAACCTGAATCCTAATTGAACTTGAACCCATAATAGAACACTAATCCTCATTGAACCTAAACCTAACGCCAAGCTTTATCATAGATCTCTAACCATAATTGAACCCTAACCCTAATTAAACCCTAATCTTAACCCTTGTTAAAGCCTAACTCAATACTAACCCTAACTTAACCTTAAACCTAACCCTAATTGAGCCCTAATTATAACTCTAATTGAACCCTATCCCTTACCATGATTGAACCTTAACACTAATTAAATCCTAATTGAGCCATATTTAAACCCTAACCAAAATTATATTGAATTGTAACCCAAACCCTAATTAAGCCCTAACCCTAATCCTATTTGACCCCTAATTGTAATTTAACCCTAACCTTAACTTGAAGATTTGTCCTATAACCCTAATTGAACTTTAACTTCAACTCAAATTAAACCTTAACCCTAACCCTAACCCTTATCGAACATTGATCCTAATTAAACCCTAATCCTAATCATAATCATTATATAATTGAACCCTAACCTTAACCCTTACTCTGACCATAATTGAACTCTAATCCTAACCCTAACTCTAACTAAACCCTAGCTATAATCCTAACCTAATTGAACACCAACCCTAATCATAACCCTAACCCCAAGATTTATCCTAGACCCCTAACCTTAACCCTAATTGAACACAAATCCTAATTGAACTTGAACCCATAATAGAACACTAACCCTCATTGAACCTAAACTCTAACCCCAAGTTTTATCATAGATCCCTAACCTTAATTGAAGCCTAACCCTAATTAAATCCTAAGCTTAACCCTTACTGAAGCCTAATTGAATCTTAACCCTAAC
This sequence comes from Sequoia sempervirens, assembly GCA_007258455.2. Classification (NCBI taxonomy): domain Eukaryota; kingdom Viridiplantae; phylum Streptophyta; class Pinopsida; order Cupressales; family Cupressaceae; genus Sequoia; species Sequoia sempervirens. The sequence continues at coordinate 21,130 of VDFB02330443.1, read as the reverse complement.
CTAGCCTTAAACTTAACCCTAATTGAACTTCAACCCTAACCCTAACCCTAACCCTAATTCTAACCCTAACCATAAATCTAGCCCTAACTGTAATCATATTTCTAACACTACCCTAATTCTAATGGCAACCCTAATTCTAACTATAACATAAATTAAAACATAACCCTAACCCTAATTTAACACTAACTCTAACCTAATCTTAACCCTAGCCCTAATTAAATTGGAACCCTAACCCTAATCAAACCTTATCCTTAACTCTAACTCTAATTAAACCTTGATCCTAATTAAACCCTAACCCTAATATAATTGAAATGTAATCTTAACCCTAACTCTAACCCTAATTGAACTCTAATCCTAACCTTAACCCTAATTAAAGCCTAACCCTAACCCTAATTGAACCATAACCCTAAATTTAATTGAACCCTAACCTTCAACCTTGTTAAACCCTAACCCAAATTGAATATTAACCTTAACCCTAACCTTAAGTGAACCTTAAAGCTAACCCTAACTAACCCTTAACCCTTGTTAATGATAAGTACAGCTACAGGCGATCCTTCCAGCTCATCCCTATTAAAGGAAACATAAATTAAATGATAGCCTATCGGCTATTTAATTTATTGTCTTATATTTATGAGGAGGTGCGAATGTCTTGAGGCCGACCTCACTTGTATTAGTTATGATTTTTCTCTTTGTGGCCGACTTGATCCTAGAAGATAATTTGCCTTATCTTGGCCGACTTGTCACTTGCTTTATTCAAGTTGTAATTTACAATTGAGGCCGACCTTGTTCCTCAAGAAGTGAGATCTCCTATAGCATTGTATATATAGAACCTCAGTTCTCTACTTTGGAGATTATCAAGAAAGTGCAAATTACTTTCAAGGGCGATATACATTCAGTGCGAATTTATTATTTAGAGATTGCGAATATCATTCAAGAAGCGAATTATATAAGTCTGATTTCTGTCAAGGTGCGAACTTCTTCAAGTGCGATCTGTGAAGCGAATTCCTTCAAGAGCAGCAAGTACAGATTGCGAGTTGTTCAAGAGCAGTCTGAGAATTCCTCTAAGGCCGATTTTGGATCTGAAGGAAAGTCAGTTTGTTTTCTCTGTTCTTGCATCTTACTCAGGTGCTGTATACTGGCTTTGTGTTATCTGATCTTGCATGTTACACAGGCGCTGAATATTGACCTTGTATTCGGCCTCATTGTAAAGTGAATTGTTGCCACTGCTATTATAAATATAAGAGAGATCTTTGTTGCTGGGTTGTTCTCCCTCAAGAGGAGGGTTTTCCCAGGGTATCTGCTGTGTTATTGTTTCTGTTTTTTGAATTATTTTCTGTGCACATAATCTGGTCATTAAAATTTACAACCCTAATACTAAGTCAAATATGTATCTTGTAACCTTAATTGAACTCCCAACCATAACCCTAAATGAACCCTAGCTCTAACCCTAATTCAAAACCTCCTAACCCTAACCTAATTGAACCCTAATTATAATAAAAACTCTAAACTTAACCTCCTAACCATAACCATAACACTAACAGTAACCCTAACTCTTACTGAACCCTAACACAAACCTTAATTTTAATTGAACCTTAAACCTAACCCTAACCTTAATTAAATCCCAACCATAACCCTAACCTTGATTGAATCCTAACACTACTTGTAATCATAACCCTAACCCAAGCTTTATCATAGATTGCTAACCCTAACCTTTACCCAACCTTAACCCTAACCCTTACCTAACATTAACCCTAACCTTAAACCTAATTGAGCCCTAATTATAACTCTAATTAAACCCTATCCCTAACCCTAAATGAGCTTTTAACACTAATTAAATCTTAAATGAATCATGATTAAATCCTAGCCCGAACTCTAATTGAACCCTAACCCTAACCCTAACCCTAATTGAACCTCAATCCTAATTATACCCTAACTTTAACACTAGCCCTAATATAATTGAACCCTAATCTTAACCCTAACTCTAACCCCAATTGAACTCTAATCCTAACCCTAACTCTACTTGGACCCTAACCCTAGTTAAACCCTGACCATAATCAAACCCTAATCCTAACCCTAATTTAATTTGAACCCTAACCTTCACCCTTATTAAACCCTAACCCAAATTGAATGCTAACCCTAATCCTAACCCTAAGTGAACCTTAACCCTAACCTAATTTAACCCTAGCACTAACCCGAAGCTTTATCTTGTAACCCTAATTGAACCCTAGCCCTAATTAAATCCTAACCCTAATTACACTCTAACCCTAACTCTATCATAATTGAACCATAACCCTTACCATAATCCTATTTCAACCCTAATCATAATTTAGTCCTAACCTTGAAGATTTATCCTATAACCCTAATTGAACCTTGATCCTAATAAAACCCTAACCTTAACACTAACTCTAATATAACTAAACCCTATTCTTAACTCTAACTCTTACCCTCATTGAACTCTAATCCTAACCCCAACTCTAATTGAACCCTAACCCTAAGTCTAATTTTAATTGAATCCTAACCATCACCCTTATTAAACCCTAACCCAAATTTAATGCTAACCTTAATCCTAACACTAAGTGAACCTTAACCCTAACCCTAACCTTAAACCTAATTGAAGCCTAACCCTAACACTAACCCAAAGATTTATTTTTAACCCTAATTGAAACCTAACCCTAACCCTAATTAAACCCTAACCCGAGTTAAACTCTAACCCTAACCCTAACCCTAGCCCTAATTGAACTCTAACCCTAACCCTTATTGAACCCTAAGCTTCACCCTTATTAAACCCTAACCCTAACCATAAACCTAATTGAAAACCCTAATTTAACACTAATCCTCGCACTAACCCAAAGATTTATCTTCTAACCCTCATTGAACCCTAACACTAATTCTAACCCTAACTCTATCATAATGTAACCCTAACCCTAATTGAACCCTAACACTAACCATAAAAGAACACTAACCATGTTGAGAGATATCTTTCTTGAGGCACCTATTACAATTTTATGTGAAATTGATTAAGAAAATAGGCACCTTGAGAAATTGATTAAAAAGTTAAGGGTAGGATTAGGATTAGGATTAGTGTTCGAGTTAGAGATAGAATTAGGGTTAGCATTAGGGTTAAAATTAGAGTTAGATTGGTCTTAATTTTAGTGTTAAGGTTGGTGTTAGGATTAGGGTTAAGGTTAGGGTTAGTGTTAGGTTAAGCTTTAGAGTTAAAAATAGCATTAGTTTTAGGGTTGGGGTTAGGATTAATGTTAGGGTTAGGGTTAAGTTTAGAAATAGGGGTAGGGTTAGGATTATAATTAGAATAAGTGTTTGTTTTAATAACTTCACCTTAACAACAACAAACCTATAGATTATGTTGTGGGCATGTTTGAAAAGGAAGATAACAATTCTATGGAAGTAGGTATATGGTGGAAATTATGAGCTAGCTTTATTTTTATTTTTCTTTTCATTTTTGCTCTTTATGGATCATATAGTTTAGTACAATATGGTTATTAACCCTCTATTCGTTTGCATAGCTAAAACTCTTCAACCATCAAGTATGAATCAACCACAAATATAATATATATGTAAGGTTAATGTGAGTGAATGGCTCAAATTATTTGAGTGGTAGGCAAGGATATGTTTGAGTCCTTGCTTAGGTCATGAAGCTTTTTAGTGTTTAGACAAACTCATGGTCATGTCAATTTTACAAATGGGTCATTTCAACAAGATGTGCTCTTCATCAATGAAATATAATTTGTGTTTTATACTTCACAAATGGGGAATGTCAATAGTATAGGAAAATATGTTATTCTATGTTTTATACATTTATAATGTCTTCTTAAGTTGCAAACTAACTTTAAAAAATATATATAGGAGCAAATATTTGTTTAAATAGAAAAATAAAATTCATCGCCTAAGCAAGTACTCAAGCATATCATAACTTACTCCCTAGACCTAGACACTTTGAGCCTATGATATTTGAAACCCATTCTTATAGACAAGTAAAAAATATCTTTACCCCTATAATGGTATATTTGAAGGCGTAAACCTTTAAAATTTATTTATCTTAATAATTGTGCCAATCAAAAAATTATTCTCTTCATCTATTATTGAAGGTTTTCTCTAAATTTATTTTCTTCAATAAAAATACAAGATAATTTTGTGATTTAAGCTCTTTATATTTTGTTGATTAAAAGATTTTATTTTAATAAATAAAAGTATAAGTAATTTTATTTTTACAAAGTGTGTAGGTTTAGGTTATTTCCTTCGAGACAATTAAGATTCATATGGTTGCCTATTATTACTAAGCGCAGGCAGATCTCAATGAATGGCTCACTCAGTAAGCAACAATAAACTTTGTGTAATTTAGACAATATTGATTAGGATTGATTAGAGGATGGTTTATTGTTGTTTAAATAAGCAGCCAAGCACTTTTCAATAGTCCTCTTTTTGGCTCTATAAGAACTCAAGATTAATATACAGGTCCGTTAAATATATGAGTTGCTTAATTTTTGTAGAATTATTTTTCAATGGTAAGGCTGCATAAACTTCTAGTTTATGCACATGATCATCCATGTCCATTTATATCATGTCAAAGTCTTCATTAGTTCTTGATCTTTTGTTACCTTGTGTATGTGGAAACCATAAAATATAAGTAGACATTAACTCAATTTGCTATCCTTCATAGTCATTGTGGAAATCATAGGTCAGATATCATGGCATATTATGAATAGAAGAAGATCGTATTTGTTAGTGCATTTTTAAATCCAATTTGATATTTTGTGACATGATTTAAAATTTGAGATCTTTCATGTTGGGTGCAGAATAAAGAAACATCATTAGCTCATATACGTATTGTGTGGAAGATGTTGAATCATACCCCATGGACACATTCTCACTGTTGTTGGCAGGCATGGGGGCTATTCTTGTGGACAACGTTTTATTTATGCCGAGCAACTTCATGAAACATTATCCCATCTCTGCCTTGAGAAAGCATTAATTGTTATGATTACTGACAACATAAAACAAGAAGCTACCAAAACTTTTCCCATAAGGCATGTTATTAAAGGCAATACGGGATTGAATGCTTTTGTAACTGATGTAACTGTAGCGTCCTAATGAGGAAACATTGATTTGCTCCATGATTTCGATATGGGATGTGACTAGAATCAAAGCTATTTAGTATGTAAATCAATACCTATTATATCAAAGTAGATTGACACAAATATTTTTTCCAGAAATGGATGAAGGATGCAATAGCTATTGTAAGTACTAACATCCCAGGAAGTAATTTCAAGATCAAGATAGAATGGATCCAAATACATTACACTAAAGCTAAGGTTAACACCAACAGTTTGCCATCATTATAGAAGTTGTCACGTTGTCATTTTTGCGTTCTAAAGACATTAAACACGATAGCTATGGGAGGCACTCTGACAAGCCTTATATGCTAGGCCACAAACACACCCTAGCTCCCTCCTCCGGCACCTCAAAGGGTCTAGAACACATCTTCTCCCATGCCCTTTCTGTCCACCAATTCGCCAATGGTGTCCACCGAGAGGGGATATATAATGTTGTATGCAAAGAGGTCATATTTCTTTGTGAGTAGCCCAAGCCTACCTCCACTCAAATGCCTGCCCACGCCTATTGTCGGGCAAACTCTGATAGGAAAACCATAACATGAAGTCTTGTTAGCGATGGCAAAGTCTGAGAGTTGCACCGAACTTCACCCATGCTATCTTGGATTTCATATCAACCTCAACCCCTTCCAATTTCATTAAATCAATGATGATGAAACTAAGACCCTGGGAATTAAAGGAGAGACTCTCATAGTTGTGTCCTCCACTACGCACTATAATCTGCCAATCGTGTTGTATACAGCACTAGATCAACTCCTGCAATTGCTCTTTACTCTCTGAGACAATCGAAGTGTATGGCTTTGACACAATTGCTTCTACATAGCATAAATTCTACACAGAGTTTTTGAGCAATGAATAGTTGTTTCCCTAATGAAGAGATTTTTAGCGTCACATTTTGGCACCACTTGCTCTTCCACTCCTTCGATCACGTCAGTTACGTCTTATCATCTTCCACTTTTCCACTACCATCCAACAATCAAACGCCTCAAGTTCCAAATTCTTACTCACACCTTAATGTAACTGCCAGCACAAATAACAACTAGCAAGGACATCAAATTAAATCACTTAGTTTTTATGTACACAGACTCTTCCCACCTTGTTGTGACTGTAGAACGTCTCTTGGCGTAATAATATGGTGAAAACTTTGGCAAAATTTTATGTGGAAAAATATATTAGGGGTGCTTTATCCCATGTCTCTATGCAAAAAGGGGATGAAAATAAGCAGCAATTGTATATTGTCAAAGATGTCACGTGGCTCCATAAATTTATTTCCCTCTTTTTTAATATTTTCTTTCAATTCTTTTTTCCAATTATTAATTGGGCAAATTATTATTAATACTATAAATATAAATTTAAGATGACTGCTTAAAAATAAGCAAAAAAACTAAATATTTATAGGACCACCAACTCCAAACAATTCTTAAATAAGTTGAGCAATGGCTGCTAGCTAAAATAAGCTAGGAACCTGCCCTTAGACCAAACCACACTACAGAACATTAAGGGATTTGGGTTGCTAGAAGCAGCTTCATTTCCCATCATAGCACAGTGTATAGAGTTTGTGATGGCTTGTGTAAAGCATTACAATTCTACTGTATGATAAATTCAATCAATGGATGGGCGAGTGATATGCAGTCTCAAGCCCAAAGACATCGAGAAGTGCTTCGGTATTCCTCTGAATACGAATAATTTGGTCATTTCCATGGTGGAGTGCAAGAAGGCATTCAATGTTGAAAGGGAAAAATGTCAAAAAAGAATGGCAAAGAGATGGCTCAAACAGAAAAGTACTTTGCAAAAGAATGTGGGTCGTGGAGAGTTCAAAGATGAATATGCGGTTATGATCACTCTTCTTAACTGTGTCACCGATTAGCCAGATGCCAACAAGTTTCAGCCTTGGATGTATTACATCATGGCTCAACTTGTCAATTGTAAAGAACATTATGACTGGGCTTCTTTGATCAACGACGTTCTCCACAAACAGATGACCAGCTTCTTGGTTGCTCACAAATTCCACGTGTTTGTACCTCGTGTATCTAATAGCCTTTCAAGGCCAGTTTAGAGGATTGAATACTGTGGGGATTCTAAGTGTACAAAAGGTTCATTAGTATTACTTGCAGCTTGAGTTCACACAATTCGAGCGACACTTCAAGCGAATGCAGGAATCATTCTTAATGTACACCATGAGGAATCTTGATCGTGAGTTACATGTGCGTATTTCAACAAAAGCCAAATCGGCGATGGTAGAATGGGAAAATTGGTTCATCCAGTTCCCTGCTTTTACCTACATCCACATGTATGGATACTCAAGTCATCCAGCTATGTTACCATGTTATCCATCGGATAAGGTGTTCATGGAATTTCTACGGCAGTTATACGAGGTCCACTACTATTTGTGCAACAAACGCAAGTTGGATGCCACTTTTCCATTACAGATGGGGATTTACAAGTGCAAGTCAGCAGTTGACGCCAAGGCTATGAGCCATGAGATGACAAGGCTTAACCTTAAGTATCTCGTCGAGAGATTCGTATGACCCTTGGGGTCACTTTTCAGCACGACTCGGCAGTCATTCTTCACACAAGCCTTCTATGGAAGACTATTGGTTCAACTGTGAGGACAAATTCAAGGTGCAAAGGCGTAGCTAGAGCAGGTTCACCCTTTCACAAATTGTTGATTTTATGTCAGAGGATGTGGAAGGGTTATCTGATGATGATGGAGATGCCACACTTCCTCAATTCTTCAAAGATCAAGTTGATATGCAGCCGCTTCCAGTCGTTGATTGGTACATCAAAGAAAGCACATCTATAAAGGAAAGAACAAGCAAAGTTGTTAGAAATAGCATACTTTACTTGGATAGCAAGAGGACGAGGAAGGAAACCATGCCAAACACAAAGTTGCCACCAGTGGTTACTTCACTACCTTCCACACATTGAAATCAAAACCCAAACAGAAGACATGGAGTAATCCTCCTAAAGGAAGCAGGATGTCAGGAAGTACAAAGGAAAAAGCACCAGTTGCTGATTTGGACCAGCAAGAACATCATATGGAGGTTGCCACAGATATAGTTGAGAACATGCCAAAAATAGAGGTAGAGCCTCCCATTTCGTCACCAACACCACAATAGTCTCTGGTTCACATCGACTTGGAGCCAGACTCGCCACCACGTAGCAATGTTTCAACGCATTCTCACTCATCAAGAGTTCCTAGGACTAGCACCGATCCTTCCGGCAAGATTAGTCGAGACTCGTCTTGGCCTGAGAATCTCCTAGGAAGGAAGAGGAGACAACCATCCTATCAGCTAGACTTTGTGGATTTTGATCATGTCTATCAAGACACACCAAATAAAAAGTGCAAGAAGCAAGTTCATGTAGAAAGGAATGCTGACAAAGAGATTGTAATTGAGACCGTTGCACCACCAGAGGATAAAAACTTGAATGAGGTAGAAGTTGATGACTTCACCTTAATAAAGGTCAACATTTGTAAAAGCACATGCCAAGCAAATGTGGATTTCCTCGAAGTTGCAACAGAAAGCATAAAGGAGAGAGCGATAAAGGATGGAGAAGATAAAGCAGCCCTCAAAGCTGAAAAACCAGCAGCTTCGCCAGTATATCTCCAACCTTATCCACAGCATTAAAAATGTCACCACCTTGCTCCCGCAAATGTTAAGAGTTACCAATAGAACAAAATCAGCTAAGTTGGTTGTTTGTATATGGGAAGCGCCTGAAAGACTAGGAAGAAGAGTTCGTCACAAGGGGTCGCTTTATACTTTCAGAGTTGTACTAGTTGAGGTACAATGCACACGAACTTGGCATAGAGATTCAGGAGTTGAAGCAAGACTTAGCGGTAGACAAACCACGAAATGAGATCATGGTCTCTCACTTGAGGATGGCATATGATCCGATCACTGTAGAAGAGAATAAGGAAGTGATTTTTACTTGGAGAGAACAATTAATCTTCAAGGTAAAAGTACATGAAACAATTTCTGCAGAATTGGCCGAGAGCAGAGAAAAGGTGGCAAGTGCTATCAAGTTCGTAAGAACTTTCGTATCACAAGTCCCTTGCCAGTATCAGTGTGAGGATGGTGAATACATCAGGCTCGCCGACGTGCAATCATTGTTTCAAAGATTCATTCATGGTATTTTCAGTGGTGATTCAGTTGGTTGTAAGTTGGATCAACTTCCAGTCTTGTCAGCATTATTTGATGAGGCGGCCAAAAGTGGAAGAGAACTACAGAGTCATATCACAGACGATGAAGAGATGTTGAAGAGACATCGAGTACTACAGAGAAGTGTCAGTGCTCCAGATGGTGGTGCAGTCAACAACCTCGTGGAGGGGTTAATTGCTCGAGATCATGACCAATGAACTACTAGATCAAGACGTCCCACCTTTTCAGGGTAGACATTAGACACAACAGTTAACTTGATGCCTCTTTCCAAGTTAACTCGTTGTCCCACATATCATTGCATGTCTATTTTGGAGATACCTATGTACATATGGAGTTTTTAGTTTTAGTTAACTAATGTTAGTTATCAGTTGACTCCCATAACAATAAGGACTTGTGTGTTGCACAGTCCAATTAGTTTAGTTTAGAATCAGTTAACTGAGGTAGCTTTTCTAGTTAACTGTTAAGTTGCAATCATTTAAACTTAGTAATAAATCTTCCATGCTTGCAAGACTGATGTTAACTCAAGGAGATTTTAGGGTTCCCTACTCCTTTGAGGTTCTATAAATAAAAGCACCCTTGCTCATTGTATTTTAACTTTTGTTGTGATAACAAATTGTTATGCCCATCTTGCCATGCAATATTGTTATTCTGTATTGGTTCACTTTGTTTAATATAAAGTTGGTTTGATCGTTCATTGTGTGTGTGCCTCATAAAAAAATTTGTTGTCCCCGATTTATTTGTTTCTAATAATCTTTCTTTCATATCTACACCTCGGATAGGTATCCTACCTCCTTGGGAATTTAGAAATAGAGATTATCGTTTGATTTTGATTTAATAATCTTTCTTTCATATCTCACTTCGGATAGGTATCCTACCTCTTTGGGAATTTAGAAATAAAGATTGTTGTTTAATGTTTGTTTCTAGTAATCCACTTTCAGCCAACACCTTGGATAGAGTGTTCCACCTCCTTGGGAATCCTGAGAACTAGCTTGCCATTTTATGTTGTTTCCAATAACCTTTATTTCAGCCTACACCTCGGATAGAGTGTTCCACCTCCTTGGGAATCTTGAGATAGAGTTTATCGTCAACCATTCCCACTTGCTCCTAATTCCTCTTGCTTTGTTTTTCTAGAGGAGATAGGATAGTTTTAGTGTTAGCCTAGTTGTAGTTAAGACCTGCGGAAACCAAAGAAAACCTTAGCTGCAATGTTCTTGGTTTTATAACCTTGTGCCTCTACCAGCTGAGTCAAAAAGATAAGAATTTAGAATAATTTAATTTTTATGCATATCAGCAAAAGAGGGAGCTTCCCCTCCTAATTTGAAGAGTAGTTAATACTGTACATAACTGTTTGTTGCCAATAGGCACTCTAGAGGTGCGGATTGTAACGCCAACAAAACTCATTTCAAATGGTGTCTTTTTCAATCATTCACTAATCCAATTCAAAATTGAGTGAAGCCTATAAAACTTTAACATTGAAAAGACATTTTTTTTAACAACTCATTACTCCAACACAATTCAATGTCGGCCCATATTTGATGCATTTGAAATTTGGTGCCACATTTGAAAGGAGATAATGGTTGAATTATTTGGTGGTTTGACACCATCACCCATACGCTCCACTATTTGAGAATGTTTGGCTGCTAGTTGGCAAAGATACATCCTATGTGTCCCTCTTGTCAAAGCTCAATCAACTCTCTACTTAACTCAAAGTGGTGCCTTTCCAATTTCCCTTCCAAATTCATGTGTCTAAACAGCACCACTTTGTGCAGGTGGCTAATACCTATAGTGTAGGGAAGCCTAGGTCAAAGCCAAACATCACTAGTTAAAATTTGATAATTGTGTTTCAAAAGAATTTCATAACATGTGAACCAAAAGATTTCAAACAATTTGGAGGGCTATCGTAGAGCCTAAAATTGCCTAGTTCTCCTAGTGTTTGTTTTCCCAAGATTTTCCAGTTGGAAATTGTTGGATACATCTTAGCATATCCAATTCAAGGTGTCTTTTTTGTGAAAACTTAAAACCCTTCTCCAACTTTTTCTAGTAGCTTCTTGCGCTAAGGACAATTGGCACTAGATACATGATTTTTTCTAACCTTTAAGGCCTAAATTGTTCACTTGGCACAATGTCATTATGGGAGATGGGGCCAAATCTCATTTCGAGCTTTACTAGCTATGTCATGCTTTCAAGTTGGAGATTCTTCTATGCATTTGGAAAGAGAAAATGTGTTATTTTTACTAATTCTACTATGGAAGTTAATTTGCCTATTCAATCCAAATCATTTGTGATCTCTAATGTGCCTAGCAAATCCAAGTTCAAGCTAGCAAGGTTGCATTAGAGCTTCAACATCTCAAGACTTGTTGGACCACTAGGTGGGGTGCCACCTTCACCTTCCCATACCAAACCTCCCACAAGAAAAGAAGAATGACAACTCAAAGTCCTCACATCACCACTACGAAAGTCATTGGAGATCCACCTCCACCACCACCTACAACACAACAATGTGGTTGGACCCCTCCTCAATTTTCTAACCATCAAAGTGGGCGTCATCCACTACCATGTCATCAAGCAGCATAGGTGAGATCCTCCTAACCAAGGAAAATTCCCTTGGCTTGCAATTGTTGTCTCTCTACCTAGATTTTTTCCTTATCAAGTGCAAGAGTCTAAAGAGGATGAAACAACTACCAAATATGGGTGAGAACCTGTGAATGGTGGCAAAGACTTGTTGGGTGATGGGTGGGATAACCTGTATGTGCAAGATCCCCTCCTAATACTAGTGTTTCCCTTGTGGTATGATGTGTCATGTCTAGTATTTTATGTTACAATGGTAATTTAACGATTATTTCCCTTGTGGGATGATGGACTCTTTTGTTTGGTGGTGTTTTCCTTTTTTAGGGCCACATGCTTTTTTTGATTTCAATTAAGTTGGTTTGAATTTGAGGCATGATCCCATGCTACCCACTTTTTTGAGGATTTGTTTGTATGTTTTAACATATTTGTTTAAAATTTTTAAATATATGGTCTTTTCATCAAAAATAAATTAAAATAATGTTAAGAAAAACACAACACATCTTCACAAGAGTAGGAATCCTAATGATAAAACACAATTGTTTTGAACCCTGAAAAAACATTGGCAAACACAATAGCAAACTACAGAGGTTTGAGGCTACAGAAAAATCCGACTACACATTCACAAAACCCAACTTGTTAGTCAAGGGTTTAGAAAACATAAAGGAAAAAACCTAAAGAACACTAGAATTATGAAAATTTAGTAGATAAATTTGGTTTGAAGACTTTCCAACACCCTAAGCCATGTGGTTTGGGTTGGATTAAACAAAGTGTAGAAATACTAGTTGATAAGCAATGTAGATTGAAATTTGTTCTTGGCTCTAAGCTCCTCTAGATATTTGTGGAGTTGTATTTGGCAAGCCCCTACTTGTCTGACCAAAAGGCAATCCTCTGTAGGAGAGGGAACGAATTCTAGGTCATCAAAAATGGCAAATCTTTCATGTAGTATTTTGTTTGTGGCAAGAAGCAAATCTTCTAAGATCCTAAATCTTTATGGGACGAAAACAAATGTTGAAATAGTTGCTCCACAATTGTGCCTATGGAGAAAACAAATATTGAAATAGTCGCTCCACAGTCAAGAAGTTTTTCATTGTATCATATGAACGCTTGGAGGCAAAGATGTACCTAATTGTGGTTGGCTTTTGTATTGTGGTGCAATCTAAGGTGGCTCTAATCTGTTGAACCTTTTAGCTTTTGGGGACCAAAAGCCTCCATTTTTGGGAGGAATGATCCATAAAAGATCAGTTTTTCTACTTCTCCACATGTTTTTGGGACAATGGACAACTTCTTGAATGTTGGAGAATGTTTGGGGTGGTATGGAACATCCACATGCCATGCAGGCTTTAGTGTACAAGAAAAATCTAAAAACTAAGTATTTTGCCTAAAATAGTGAAATCATCAGTTTCAGCAAGTAGCAAAACTGCAAACATCACAGTGAGTTTGTCTCTACCTCGCCAAATTCGTCACAATAGTTTATGTCTAGTTTTTCTCTTCTTTGGTGTGGTTTCTAACATTTTCCAAGAATATAACATACACCCCTGATTTTTTTCTGAATTTCACTGCATGCTGTTTGTTTGTTTTACTAATGTGTTTGTGAATGTTTGATATGCATTTTTAGAATGAAGTATAACAACATAGAGAACATTTGCAAAATAAGAGGGAAGCCAATAGATAACAATGCCTTTCAATAGAGATAGCAACATATATTAAGAGCATTCAGTTTCAGATTGAAATCAGATGACTATAATGCTATATCATACCTGAAATATGAAGTTTCAGACCTGGTAAATGACTCATAAAAGCAGCAATACAACATCTATCTCCTCCAAGGTCCTCAATGATGACATGCAAAGACCCCTATGAGTTCCAATGCCTCCAAACAGCAGCTCAGACGCTGTAAATGAACTGACAATGAGGTTTATACAACAGCAAACCCCTGTCCAGTAATGCTCAGAAATGGTACAGCCCCTGGAGAAGGCAATTTTGCGTTAAAAATCAGTTCTTCACTGAAACCCTCAAACAATGACTTGAAAGATGGCGCCCAGGCATGAGGAATCCAATGCACTGACACCCAGAACGAGGAGCCAAACACAAACTGAGTTATGAATAGATTTGTCCTTCAGCCACTGGTAAAATCTGAGTTTCCAAAACTTCTGATAAAGTATATCAGACCTCAGAAAACACACCAAAATGCCTACCAAACACTTCAAAAATGTTTCAAACTTCAAACCACTCTCACACCTACAAACCCAAATCAAAAAACCACAAAAAATTTCATCTTTCATAGTCCAAAACTCAATTAATCAGACCTCTAATATAGCCCAGTGTGATCCCTGAATGGAACCACGCAAATCTGGCTAGGGTGGATCTTTCACCACAGAAACCAGCTCGATACGGGGAGGGTTTTCGTCCTCAACACGCAACCAAAGCACTCTGGAATCATTCCAACAACATCCTTTTAAGTCACCAATTCAAAAATGAGCAAATGGGAGCCAAAATGAAACTTTATAGAAAGTGAGAAGGAAATTAGGGCAACTTTAGGTTTGAAATATGTTTCCCTCCAATTCCAACGCCCCCTTATGAGTCTTTTAAAATTTAATTAATTTTTAACACCTTATACCTCCCTTGGGCATCCAAATGCTCATAAGGAAACTATTTCGCTTTTGTTGCCTTGTAAAACAACGTTAAGTTATAACATTAGGCTCCAAGGTGCTTTTTACAATGACAACCAACCCCTTCACTTAAGTTATAAAGTTATTTTACAAAAATAACTCAAGTGACTGATAAAAAGCAAATATTAAATAATCCAACCTTAGACTCTCCAACGCCACCTTAGGAATAACACTACTAAAGCGATATGGGCCTGGGACTAGTTACCCAAAATAGACTTACTATAAATAGCAACTGCTAAAAATAGTAAGTACTCACCAAAACACCAACTAGCACAAAAACTGAAGATCACTAAGATGCCCTATGGCTTACTATGAATAGTAAGCACTGCAAACTGGCCATTGCTATAAATAGAAAGTCCTGCCGAAAACCAACACTAAGCCCAATGCTGGCCACTGAGTCCCTTAATCAATTCCAACTAGCCTACGGGAACTTTGGAATAGGCTAATGGACAATCCCACTACTCAAGTGCGAGAAGGGGACATTACAAAGAATTGAAACATTGAGGGATGTGTAAAATTTGTTATGCGTATTGTTCAAGCTATTTAGACTCTTGGAGGATTGGGTTGAGTTTTCTTAGTGAACTATTTGTTTTTTGTCGCAGTCACACTAGCAATATCAAGGGAAGTGTGTTGAGAGACAAAGGAGGTTATCTAGAGTTTATCTCAATTGTATGAAAGCTTTTTCATAAACCTTTAGGGAAAACTCTGTGTAATATCATTATTGAAGTACTCCAAGTGAGTTTACTCACATTTAGCTAGAGTTTTTACCCTATAAGGTTTCTCTAGGGTAAACTTGTCTTCAATTCATCATGTTTGTTCTCTTTTGTGTTTTCATTTCTTTGCTCAATTAATGATATTTGAATTCAGTTATGTTTGATCTCTTTGATTAAGAATTTGATATGTTGTTGATGAACAAGTCTGAGGAATATCCTCCCTGTTTAAGGATCACCTTGTTTAGCATTCATGCATAATTTAGAAGGCCACAAATCACCATCAACTTAGAAATGCATGTGTGTTGTCCAAATAGATCCCCACCCTTCTTGAACACATATTAATTCTGAAAATGATGCTGCAAGGAGTAGAACCTAATCCAACATGGAACTCTCATAGGCATATGTTCCATGGATTTGAAACAAGATGCCAAATTTGTATGAAGAGACTTGCACCACCAAAAACTCAAGAACCACCTTGAAAGATCCTTTCTCTATACTCTTCATTTGAGAAAAATACAATAAGAAATCCCTAAGGACATTATCGAAGCTCATATTCTCCTTGGGTTTTCCAATTTTTTGTGCCCAATCATACAACTTGTCTAGGAATGGCTCGATCCCCAAGTATCTATGAATTAACACTCTATTAGATAATACTGCCATATTATCTCACAATTTTTCTGGATCCATGATCAGAATTTCCTCTATCACCTCTAGGTATGCATTCCATAGCTTCTGATCCACACCAACCTTTTTATTTTCATTGCCCTAATAGTTGCTTCAAGGACCTTGATTGAAAAAAGGTTTTCTGTTTTCCCCAGTATGAATCTGCCTGAAAGAAATGTGGCTTATGGGGACAGTATCTCCCCTGTCATTCTATATCTTCAATTACAGCTAGGAACAAACCAAATGAACTCAAACTATTGATCTAACGATTTGTGAGCCAAGTCTTGATGCTTCAACCATACATTCACTAAGCCTTGGCACAGTTCAACATTCTTCAAAGAACCTTTGTTTGATAGAATTCCTCCTGTTTTTATAAAACATGTTGCCTTCTATATACCACATTACTTTTGTTCACATGTCCACCTGTTCAGACTCTTGCTGAGTACTTCAACTTTTTGAATCACATTTTCAGTTCATCTGAGCTTTAATCATGAAAATCTTAGTGGTAATTCGAGATAGCAACATTAGAGCAAGCCAAAAAACTAATAGTGGAGTGGAAGAACATATGTTTCAATTTATATGTTGTGACCAAAAAATGTAATAGCAGAGCCAAAAGTTTCAATAACATAAAATCTCAAGAGACTTACTCAGATTATGCAAAAGGACAACTGCCTAAATGCCTCATGATGTCAAAACAAGATCAAAACTCATTATGGAATTGATCCTTTTGGTCCTTGGCTGACTTGCTAAAATAGATAAATAAATAGAACATCCCAAAACTTAAGATGAAGATGAAAGGAAAGGAGCTGCAGATACACACACACACATCTTTTGCTAAAGCTCTTCACATTGTCTGAATAAGATGAAAAGTCAACGGAGTTCAAATTTTTAGAAATGCTTTATTTGGTAATTCTAGAAATTGCTCGCCAAAGGGATACTGCATAAATCTTAAGTGTCATGAGAGAAAAACATACAGGTGCATGTATACACAGAGATTTTCATACATTTATAGTTTCACCATAACCAAATTGTTACAAATACAAATGCCATATAATTAAACTAGCTACACTACCAAAACTAACATTTTTCAGATTTGTCACAAAACAAGAAAAGTGAAACACCGAGAAGGATAAGTGCACAGCCAGATGTAGACAACAATACAGGAAGAATCTTTGGTGCAAGAAATAATCAAGCTGACAAAGAAAACAACATAATCTAGAAATCAATGCGATAAAAAAAAAAATGCACCTTAACTTTTAACGCAAGTATGTCATTTCTAAACATACAGTCTATGACTGCTATTTCTACTTATACCTGAATTGCAACTTACATTTAGGATTTCAGATGGTCGAACACCTCCCATCCACATAAAACAACGCTCAGCAGGTGTTTTCCACATGCCAGAAACAAGATGAAAAACATCAGCCTTTGCAGCAACACTCTTCATTCGAAAAAGCTCTTCGTAGTGAGCCATGCTACCCTCCACAAGAATACGGAGTTCAATATCAGTCACATGGGCTTGCAAAGCAGTCCTGAGCTCACAAAGTTGTCGGTTTTGTTCCTCAACCCAATGTGAATACTCCATATCAAATGCAGCTGCCCCTATTAAACATTGCATAGAAATTTAGGTCAGAAAGGCCAACAATACCATGATGAGTATCAACATTAAACTCAAAATGTGATGGTCAAAAGTAGCAAATTTTTTCAAGGTGTAGAAAAGCCCCAGAATGCACAGCAATCCAACAAACAAAACAGAAGAAATATTGGTTATGACATGCTATGACAGCAGAGGAATCAAACACTAACAAACCTGAAGCAATTTACATGCACTTAAGTCAAATAAATCTATCATTGCGTCTGGAACCTTATATAATCCTTAAGCACCAATAATTTCTGTGTAGTTAGTTATAAAGACCCCTCATACATGATTCCAGAAGTAAGCTACGGAAGCTATATAGAACATCCAAAAAGTGTGTCTTAAAGCACTAAATTATAATCCACATCTTTATATCTTCGAGTTAGATAATGTGGGAAACCCAGCAATTTAACCAGGATAAAATAGGATTCAAATCAATTATCTGGCGATATTTGAAGATACTGACTGCCTTCTGCCATTTTAGTACATGAAAACATGAGACACTATAGATACCAAATTAATTCTACCAAGCTACCAACAGAAGAAAACTACACTGGCAACAGAATATTCATCTATGACTTTAGTTGGATATTTGTAGTCCACAAAAATCACAATATGGAAAATGTGTTAGTTTAAACTGGATACTATGACAATAGAACAATGTCAAAAGAGACAGCTTTCTCACTCAAAGCTTCAAAAGCTAGCACCCACCATAAGCTCAATTGATAGTCATATTATTGTCAAAATAATGCAATCAAATTGAAAAGAGAAAATATATAATGTGCAAGGACGATCACAATGAAGAACAAAACAGAGTGATTTTCCATTCACAATCATTTTTAAAAAAAGATCTCTAATTACATATTTATAAATGTCAGCAGAGTAAGTCTAAGATTCCAACATAGAAACGACATGTACCAAGTAGGATTGTAAATGAAAATAAAAAGCAAAACATGAATACAACTTAATTTATTTAAAGCTACATCACATGTGGAAAGTTGATATTACATCTAATATGCACCATTCATAGCAACTTCCTTGGTCCAACATATCTCTGTATATGATGAATTTGGCCTTAAGGCCTCTGCAACGATTTTAGCTACTTGGCCTTCAGTATTGTAAACTCCAACCAAAGAGTACCATTTTAGATTAACTGATGTAATGATAATAGACCTCACTATGCTTAATACTTGCATTAAGCACTAGAACCACTAGCGCTAGCACTCTCACAATCATGCCTAAATGATGTGGCTTAACATTGAAAAATACTTGACTCCTTGGGCACTCCTCATAAACAATTCCACCTGTCTTGCTGTCACTAGAACCTTGTTATTATTTTGTTACTGATAATGCTATGAAGCATGTTTCTTGCTGCTCCAAATTGTGGCACCTAAACAATGGTGGTAAACAAATCTAGATGCAGACTCCTAATCATTGGTTTAAATTTACAGACCAAGGCAGAACCTACAATCCAGACAGATATTACCACCAGGATATGTATTCAATATCAAGGTGTTAATTTTATTTAGGTTACTGTCTAATACACTCAGTTGCCTTCCGAAGGTTTCAGCATGGATTGGGATACAACAACAAGAGCATAAGCAATACATGGCCAAGTGCAGTTCAATTAAAACAGGCTGCCAACAAATGTCCAAAGGGATATGTACTCTATTAGCAGGTTCACTAGGAACCCTGGACAATCACATTCAGCCTGGATACATCTCTAAACATCAGTTTGAATTTACAGACCAACACAGAACCTAGAATCCAGAAAAATAGTCTAATAGATATTACTACTAGAAAATACACTCAATATCAAACTGTTAAGTCTATTTAAAGTACTGTGTCATGCCCACATCCTCATGGGCTAACACACTAACACACTCTTAACATTTTTTTTTTAACTCTTTTTAGATTTGATTTAACACTTCATTCATTCTTGACCTGCAATGCTCATGATAACTATTGGTATCTTGAAACCACATGCATTGTCACACATGCCACAACACCTAATACTAGATCCAAAAGGCACTTATGCATTGGACGGTTGCAAAAGGGAAAGGAATTATAGAAGTTAACACAGGTAGCACATAACTCTAGGCAGTACACCCCGAATGACAGAGTCTCCTATGTGTCGGTATGACCAACACTCTAAAGATCACAACCACATGGTATCCACCCCATAAAGGTCAACACTATGACATGGATGGAGCACTGCTTAGGCTTTGCTCAGCTTTAACTTCTTCCAGATTGCAATAGTAGTCATTACTAATTTCTATTTTAAAAGCATTATTAACTGCCAAATAATTAAATTTATCTGCATATCTAGATTGCTTAGGTCATTTCTTATAACCTTTTTGAATTTTAAACAAGATTTATATCTACTAAATATGAAGAAATAATTACACATTTATCACTTAAGCAATAGGGATTTTACCAGTTTTGTTATTTTTTCTCCGGTTACTTGTGAGCATAACATATCGTATAATATGCTCAATTGCCTTTCAATGTGCAACATAGGATTCAAGAGGATTCAAGAATGAATTGGGATACACCCCGAAGAGCATAACCAATACTTGACCAAGTGCAGGTCAAGTAAAAGAGGCTGCAAACAAATGTCCAAATGGCCGTGTATTCTATTAGCGCATTTGCCAAGAACCCTAGATGAACCTGATCTAGGTCTGGCCCAGCCATTAAATCATGTTACATCTCAGATGTACCCAACCCTAATGGCCAGGTTCAGGCCGCACCAATCCCATATGATTCCCCAAAAAAGGTGCATTTAAAAAAATTAATAAATAAAAATAAAACATGACTAACCCTAAAAGTGCATTTTTCTAAGGATTTAGAGATTGGTTAAAGGCAGTAAAATTATAAAAATGTCATGGGCCATGAAGATCCTTGTGACTTTGAAGACCTTAGTTTGGGGCTAGTGGCGGATGCTTTGTCCCTCAACAACACCTTGTATCATGACAAGGATCTACTTATTGAACCCACAAGGGGTTGCCACCCCTAGATATCTCCTCAAGCTTCAAAAGGAAAACAAAAAAAAAAAAAATTAGGGTGCCACCTCCAAATCCCTACTGGTTTGTAATGACTCCTTTCTAGCCAATTAGTTCATGGTTTGCCGTTAGCCCTTTTTGCCATGATCTCATGGGCCAACTTGGGCATTAGAGGGATCTTGAGGGTTTTTGGCCTAGGCATTTCTACTTTCAAGCCGATCCGAGTTGATGTAATGTCCCCCTTTTCCAAAACACTTACGAAATAATTATTATTTTAATTATTTAATGTTACTAGGCAAAAAAGTGCAAAGTCAAAAGGGTAATATTAAATAATTGTATTAATGGGCTATAAAGTGACTTGAGTGAAAAAAAAAATATTAGGTCACATCAAGGAGTCACACTAAGGAGTCACATCAAGAGGTCACATCAAGGAGTCACACTAAGGGGTCACATCAAGGAGTCATATCAAGAGTTCACATCAAGGAGTCACATCAAGTGGTCACATCAAGGGATCACATCGAGAAGTCACATCAAGGAATATTAAAATATTATTCTAAAAGCTTGTTGGACACTCTTCTTGGGTCTTTCTA
>VDFB02330442.1:0-41334 GCA_007258455.2 Sequoia sempervirens | reverse complement strand
TTGAGTTTGAATGATGTGTAATGCAACGAAAGCAACAATATGATTATCATTTTTTAAAAAAGCAATAACCTAGGACAATCACATTGAAAAACAAAAGACCCTTTAGGACAAATTTTAAGTGAAAAAGCGTCAAAACACAATGTAAAATATGACAACCAATATGAGAAGAAGAGATGATCAAGTCAAAAGGTGCTTTGATAGTAGCCAACTGAGTTAAGTATGACAAATCCAAGTATCATTGTTGCAAGGAATGGAGTAAGAGCTAAATAAAGATACAACAACAATAAAAAATGATGGAGCTAACTTGTCAAGGGCCTATTCTTCAAAACCCTTATTAAATGCTTGCCATAGTTTAAGATATGCAATAAATGTTTGACAATGGAATTAACCTTTCGAGGATGACAGTGATTAAATTGAGGTCTCCTTTTACCATGAAAAGACTGAATATTCTTTTTTTGGCCTATCATTATGATTTTTAAGTTTCCTCACTTGAGTTAAATATAATAGTCAAGTGTTTATACAAAAGATGATAGAGAAAATAATCATGAAAAGGAGAATATGATGGTGATCAATGACAAAGTCAAGGC
Organism: Sequoia sempervirens; assembly: GCA_007258455.2. Classification (NCBI taxonomy): domain Eukaryota; kingdom Viridiplantae; phylum Streptophyta; class Pinopsida; order Cupressales; family Cupressaceae; genus Sequoia; species Sequoia sempervirens. Next base: position 40,747 of record VDFB02330442.1, on the reverse strand, counting down.
GGCACATTTGACAATCGAAGAGTAGAGGAATGCATAGTGAACATCATGGTACAACTTATGATAGCAAAATTCTAAGCCGCCATGGTTGATGTGCTTTTGAATCCTTGTGATCTAAAGGGTCGGATGTTGAACATCATGTGTTACCTTTGTTACTACATGAAGGAGGATTCCATCTCCATTTGGTGTGTAAAACAAAGTGGAAGTTTGCTAACTGTCAAGGGAAGGCTTAAACCCCTAGTTTTTGCTCCATTTCATGTTTGACCTTTGTACGGACAGTGGAAGGCTGAGACCTCAAGAATCTTTGAGTTTTTTCCATGTGAACCAAGAACCTTGGAAAAGAGTGGGAAGTCCTTTCAGATTCTTCAGGAGTTCTAACCCTGCTTTGTAGGTGAAGGAGACCTAATAGGGGCTCAAGGCTACTAGCCTTTCAAACCCTAGCTAAAGGATTGGTGAGAGAAGTTAAAGTCTTTGGGAGGTTGTTCAAACACCTTGAGTGACGCTTTGAAGCCTTTTAAGATTCTTACTAGTAAATTCCCAAGTAAGAGTTGATGGAGTGTTGAGGAAGATTGGTCTTTAGTATAGTGTAAAAGGCTAAGGAAGAGTTAGGCAATGAACCAAGGTGGACTTGGTGGTTGGAGTTTCAGATAGAATAGGGTTGGTCGTGACAAAACCAGGGAACCTAGTCATGAGTAGGACCCATAAAGTTAGATTGGTGAAACAAAAGCACCAAGGAGGTCTTTACAAGAAAGGCCTAGAGCAGAATCGTTGATTGATTCCTCCAACCCCTCTCCCTATCGATGGTATCGAAAGCTAGCAAAAAGATTTTGGGATTGATCTTGTATGTCGAGAAAGAGTCTAGTGGTTCTAGCATCATGGTGACAAATGCTGAGTTGGCCAAGAGGGTTGAAGAAATAGATCTAAGACAATAGGTATTGAGAGAAAGCTTGTAATCAACTTGAGCAAGCATCAATGTTATGCAGCTTGATGGAAGAATAGCAAAAGAAGAAGAGGTTGCAAAGAGTATATAATCCCCTAACCCCGACCCCATATTGAAGGAGATCCCTTCTGAAAGCATTGAAGGCTTTGGAGTGGAAAACACTTTGAAGGAGTACCATTGTTTAGTGGAAAGATGGAGGCCGATTTAGTTATGTGGATTGATAGAGGAATGAAAACCATTTTGAGTGTGATGGAGTCACCGGCTAATAAAAGGTAAAGGTGGCTAAATCAAGACTAAGAGGTTCTACTCCAACTGGTGGAAATTCATTCAGATAGAGAAGGAGAAGGAAGGCAAGCAACCTATCTCTACTTGGAAGGGAATGGTTGCCAAGGTGAAAGAAGCATACCTACCTGAAGACTATGAAATTTAGTTGCATAAGAGGAGACAAAGTTTGAGGCAAGGAGATCAAGATGTGAGTTCTTATACTAAGGAGTTTCAAAGACTTTGCATGAGTAACCACCGTCACGCAGGATGAAAGTACTAAGGTGGCAAGGTATCTCAATGGTTTTGGCGGCTCATTCAAGAGGAGATGGTCTTCTTTAAGCCCCAAAATAGTGCACCAATGTTATCAATTGGCTTTAAATATTGAAGAGAGGAGGTAAGAGGAAGCAAGATCGACTTCTAAGGGCAAAGGCAAAGGAAAGAGATCAAAGAGGACAGCATGGTGGCTACCAAGGTAGGCAATGACCAAAGAAACCAAGGAGAAGCCAAACTCATAGAGCATGGAGGTGAAACATCTACAAGGTGGACATGTTAACCTGGTAGAGGACCCTCAAGGAGGTTCAAATAGAGGAAGAGGAGCAGCAAAGTGTGAGCCTTCCTTGTATGTACCGCTTCTAGGCCTTTCCTTGTAAGACCCTCCTTGGTGCTTTGTTTCACCAATCTAACCTATAGGTCCCTACTCATGACTAGGTGCCCCCCCGGGTTTGTCCGAATTAACCCCTCTTCTATCATTCCTATCAAGATCGCATATTGACCTTTCTTGCCTCTCCTAAAAGTTTGGATCCACATCCATTACCTCCACATAAAAACTCGACATCCTTGGTCTTCATGGTTCCCAATGTAAGGATATGGTTAAGTGCAAATGAAAAATGAAGAAAAGTAATCATCTCCTTATCCATTGGTCGAAGAATGCATGCTTAATGTTTTGATACATGATATCAACTCTCTCTTTTGCTCTCATGGTTGAATATCAAAATCTAGTATGGTGGGCCTCCAGACTTCTAGTCATCTTTCTTCCTCTTCCACCAAATGTTGTCTTGATCCACATGTCTGCTAGCCTAATTGGCTTTGTTTTTGAAAGCTGAAGTTTCTCTTGAGTCACCAGTGTAGCTCTCTCTACCTTTCCAAACTCTTTCATTGCTACAAATCGTCTTTGGGATTTAGTCATTTGTACCACATGGTTGATGTGCTTTTAATCCTTGCATCTAAGGGGTTTAAAACCTTAGGGGCCTTAGATGAGAAAAAGAAGTAATGTTTTTCTTTTCTTTTTATGTGAGGACCTAGTAGTGAGATAAAAGAGGACTGTATAGAAAAATGAAAAAAGAAGACATAAAAATTCATGGACCATACTATATCACCTACATGCTAGCTAACAAGGACATGAATGTAGTAGATTTAGGTATGATAGGGGTATTGCAAGGCATATTTGAGGAATATATAAGAATGAAGAAGAATTCAATGGATCAAATTAGTGTCAAATGTTTTCCTAAAAGATCTCCCACACCCTATTAGGGAATTTAATCATTTCTAAGCATTTTCCACGTCCTATGGGAAAGTTTGAGGAGGCTCCAATAGTTGAGAGTTTAATGAGTAATTATAACTTATTTCCATGCAATCATGATTAGTTAGAGAACATATAGGGAAACTTGATGAGCTATGCAACAAATGAAGAGAATATAGGGTATTTTGACCTAGTCTTAAGCATCTCCAAGCGTCTAGGAGATATTGAAGGAGTCTTGGCTGATAGATAGGGTCGAGGATAGAAATTTTATTTTTGGTTACATTGACATCATGTAGGACATCCATCGTCTTATTATTGGTTACGTTGACATCATAAAAAATTATATAGGATGGATAGAATGTAGCTCTACCTTTGTCAGTTCCATGTTAAATTTTTATTATATATAGCTTGCTAGTGTAGGAATTCTAAGACAAACAATCATGGTAGGACCATTCTTAAAAGATTTCAAATAATAACCTAGTGAACCCATATACTCTTATGACTATATATACACAAATTTAGATTAAACTTAGAATTCATTAAATTTAAGTTCTCTTTATTCTATATTACCTTAGTGAAAGTTTGATCAAATCTACTCGCACTCAGAGGTGTTTCCTTGAAACCTCCAACAACACCCTGTTCAACATCCAAAATCACATATTAAAATACCATTCGTAAAAAAATGCTATTAACATATGTAATCAATTTATAATTGTTTACTAACTTTACATACCCCACTGATAGGTGTACTGCATAAATAAGTAGATTGACTGGTGTACCCAGGGTCAACACTGTGACCCTACAATTTTATTAAAATAATAAAACTAAATTAGTTAATCTTGCATTTGACAATTAAAAATTTAATAAAATTTTAAATTGAACACGTTCAATTTTACCTGACTGTCAATACCATATGCATCATGCAGAATGTCAGCCGCCCTCTCCATCCCCGTAGATGCATACAATCAGGCTGCGTAGAAGTATATGGATCCTGTGTAGCACCCTCTTGAGGGCCGGTAGGGTCATACGAACAAGTGGCTCCGCAAGATCGACACACATGGCCTTGAAGGCCACCACCTGAAGACTCCCCTGGATTGCGTTGTACAATGGGGCTAGTGTGGTGGATGACACTCTGAGTCAAGGATGTGATCGCCTGCAAAGTCTCTACATCAGCACTCTCCTTTGCAACTACCAACATCGCAATCTGCTCACGAGGTGGCCTAGCAAGAGGTCGTCTCGCCGTAGGATCCGGCTGCACTGGCCTATCTGTGGTGACCCCCACCTCTCCCCTAAACTCCTTCATATCAAAATAATTTGGGATTTGGTTCAATACAAACTCACGGTATAATTTCCTAAGAAAATATTGGGGACTTCACAGTTATTGCACGGTGGGTAATCAAAGACCATATACCATCTGTCATAAAAATGGTTCCTAATCTCTACGTGGTGGCACCAATGGATAGGAAACCTCTTTGCATTGAGGGTGAGATTTTGATTTGTTCTAGGGTCAGTGAATAGAGAGCACAAATTGCCTTTAGTAATCTTTAAATCTTTAACTTGTTTATATGATAATTTATCTGCATAATATGCCCTTGATGTTTGCCTCCTATTTTGCCATCCAGATATTTGTTGGGTAATTGCATCCACATTTTTAACAAATCCTTCAATGAATCTGCTAGATGTATCCTTTCTGTGGTTGAAGAATTTTGATCACTCAACCTACTAATAAGATCCTCAACTTCTTTTTATTGTTTTCAATTTCACTCCTCAAATTTTCTTGAGTGCCGGAGGGTATTGAGAGAATGGTGGGGAGGTTGATTTTGTTGTTGAGGTTGATTTTGTTGAGGTTGATTTTGTTGAGGTTGATTTGGTTGAGGATTTTCCTCCTCTTGTTGAGGATTTTCTACAAATTAAAAAAAAATCATTCATTTCTAAACTAAAACAAACAAAATCAATTTAAAACAAAAAAATTCATTACAAATACCAAACAAAACTTACCTCTTGCATCTTTTCGTCGTCGGGGTGCCATATTTGTGAAGAAAATTGAACTCAAGTTGATCAAATGTGAAGTAGTCACCTCCTCAACAACGCGAGCGCGTAGTGCAGGGTTCTTGGCCGAGGGCAGAAATAGAAAACAGTAAAAACAGAAATGAAGAATGTTACTTTTTTTTTTGCTTTTAAAAAGACAAAACGCGTTCGCGTTATAACGCGAACGCATTTTGTCTCATTTTTCACTTTTGTGGCCACAAAAGTGCGACCATCTTGGTGCACTTACCCTACAGATAGATTATATTTTCAGTTTTCATGCTTCAACAAGACAATTGTTAGTTTACTGTTGTAATGAATATGGATTTTTGATGGTAAATCTATTGGAGATTCCCGTCATATTGTGAGTGTTTAGTTTTCAATGCAATAAAGATGTTTTCAATCTGCTGCCATGATTATTTGATTCAGTAGCTTGCATTTGGTCTATCTTGTGGGTACAACAGCTTGAGAAAGGGCCACTCAAGGTACTATCCACCCACCCCAAATTTTTTTGTTAGAGTAGATGTTTCATGTTGTATTCATTTCAAATAGATTCATGATTGTATGTGTTTATAACATTACTTTGAGTCAAGCTCTAGAGTAGTTAATTAGTTAAGTTATGAAGAGTCAATAGTTAGTGGTATAGTTTATCACAAAGCTTAGGTTTTAGCAATTAACCAGTTACAACACTAAGTTGAGAGTACCAATAGCATAAGTGGAAAATTAAGTTATTTACTCTGTTTTGGAAGTTTATGCTTTGCTTTCCATTTTTAGCATTTCATGTTTTATGCACATGTGTAAACCATCTATATCCAATAATATAGGCCATGTAGAATCCTTAGGTGCACATACAATGCCAGCTTCTTCATAAGATTACAAAGCCCTGGTTGATAATTAAATGAAGTCTTTGTGAGGGTTTAGTGATTGTTTAGTTAGGAATCTTCCCTCTAAATTGAGTGTCTATCCATCAAACACCAAGTTGACTAAACATTAGAAAGGCCTTACAATCATTACTTTTGTTTGTTGTGTTTATTGGATGTTCTTGTAATATGACCTTGGAAAATACTTTCCTTGTGTGTGTAGGGATAGTTTCGAGTAATATAATGGCTAGTGCATTTTAGGTTCTTTATACATTTTTTGTATTGGTCTACTTGCTTCAATGAATTTATTCTCACATGATAAAACAAGGTTTACATATGTTAGGTATGAACAAGGATACTCCTCTCTATTTTCAAAGTAAAATTCCATGTAATAGACACAATGCCACCCTGGTTCTTCATACCTTGGTTCATCGTGTTTACTTACTATATCAAAAAAAGGATTTCTCTACATTATTTAGCATAACCTAAAAGCATGAGAAAAAAACATCTATTCTATCTCATCACATATCCAATAAAATCTCGAAACCCATCCAATAATTATAGATTTATTGGTATCTTGATCAACATCATCATTCTATCTCATCTCATTCTATTCAATCTAATCATCCATTCTTTTATTCTATCATACTAACAATTCTATTTGAGTACCATGACATACACAACAAAAAAATATGTATCTCATCTTGCATCCACAAACCATCACTAGCATCTCATATCATCCATATTGCATAATCATCATATATCATATCAAAAATAACAAAAAAATAATAATGAGAATATATCATCATAACATGCATCCTGCATCATCCCGCTCCTCTACAACTTTCCTCAAGGCTAAGAGTTCTTGGAGCGAAAGCGAGATGAGCGGGAGCTCAAATTTGAATTCGAGCAAGGGCGCGGTGAAGGGGGATTCTGATGTGGATGAGGACGGTGATGAAGACAAATTCAAGGTTTTGCAGAAGGATCTTCTTCCTTCTTTGGTTCATGTTGTCGGTGGTTGGGCATTTCTCAAGGATGGGCTACTTCTTGTGAGTTTTCATGGCTCCTCTTGCAGTTTTGGGTGACTATGGAAGCTCTTCATGGTCAAGTTTCTCTGTGGTCCTCTGTTTGGATTTTCCCAATGTTGGGAGTGGTTGCTTCTTGGTTCTTTTCTATTTTCTCCCTGGAAGATTCTCGACCTAGTGTTGTCTTTGTTGGCCAGTTTGTGGTTCCCAACTGGCTATTGGACTTTATTGCTTACTTTTTTGGTTTGGATTGGGTCATTGGCCCCTATTTTGGTGTAGCATTGATGCTCAGGTGGGGAGTTCTTCCTCCCTTTACCTTCTTGGGTGTTGTGTGCGCCTACTTTGGTGTTCATTGGTGGGTTATATTGAGAGTGCGGATGCTTCCTCTTTTCTTCTGAACTTGGATTTTCCCCCATGTTCGATGTTGTTTTTCTTTTGTGGTTGGGGGCTTGTGTTTCTGATAGACCCTTCTATGGGTGTGGGATTCTCTTCGGTGCTTGTCCAGTTTAGGCTGGTGAGTATTCTTTTGCTTTTGGTTACTCCTCTTTGTTGGATTTTTTTTTGTTTTCCTATTGGGAGTATTCTCTTTGGTTGTGGGTGGCTTTCTTCCCTCTGGTGCTCTCCTTTTGCAGCTCCCCTACCTGTTTATGGTAGGTTTGGGTTTGGTAAGCCTCAAGAGGTTGTTCTTCAATGAATTTTTTACTTTGAGGGTTGTTGTGGAGTGGTTTTTTTCCCTCCTTGTTGTTGTTGGAAGTGTGTCTGGAGGGCAATGGAAGTCCCCTAAAATTTTGGTTTGTTTGGTTCCCATTGTGGTTTTCTATTCTTGTTTTTTGGAAGGGGTGTGTGTCTTTCTTGGAGGACATTTTATGTGAGTTGGTTCTCTCAGTTGGGTGGTATCCAATGTTATATTTCAAAAACTATATTCTCTTGAAGCTTAAGGATGACTCTATAATTTTTTTGGAAGAGTTCCCATTTGCTAGGATGGTGTTGGATCAATTTTGTTCAGTAGAGATCTTTCTATTGAATTTGTTCATGGTTGTTTTGGAGGTGTTGTGGTTTGGGTGGTATTCAAAGATTATTTCAAAGACCTAGATGCTTTTGTTGCCTTTGGATGCTAAGTTCATTCTTTCTACTATAGTCTTTTCCTTCTCTCTAAATGCTGGGTCTTCTTTTGAGGTGGAGACCTCTCCTATGGAGGTGGAGTCCTCTTCTTTTGTGGTTGAGGTGTGTTATGAGGCTGAAGGTTCTCTCCTACATCTCCCATTAAGGTGAATCCCATTCTTATTTAGGTGGAGTGTTGGTTTACAGGTGTCTTGTGGTTGTTGTGGCAAGGATGAGGTTGGATTTTTCTCCTATAGAGGTGGACAGAACAACTGGTTATTGTGGGGAATTTTTGGAGCCTTGAGTGTCTGTGATGACTTCTCCTATAGAGGTAGAGAGGGAGTGTTGTTGGGCTTTATTTTTTTTGGTCACATGGTCTTTTGTGACTTGGTTGTTTCAGTCAGTCGTATGAAGAGCTTGATATTCTTGAATGACTGGTTTTTTGTTGCCTGGCTAATGCAGGAAATGTCTTTGGGTTCAAGGTCCCTGTAAAATCTTGATTTTATTTTTGGTAGCTGGGTTTTGCTGTTGATTTGGGCTGTTATGTTGTTCCCTTGATGTTTTGTCCCTATTTCATTGTTGGTTGTTCCTGGCTTCTTCTTTTGGCAACATGATCATCCTGTTTCAGGTTTTGGGTCCCATCAAAACTTGTTTTCAAATGGTTTTGGGTCCATTCAAAACTTGTTTTTCCCTTCTAATCAAAACATGCATCCTACACATATTATTAGCACTATAATCCAACATATATCATTATCATCATATCATGAAACATCATAATAAATGCATCCATAATCAAAGCATACATCATAGATATCATAAATTGAGGCATACACCATAAAATCATATGATAACTACATCAAAAAGGATCATCTCACCGCATATATCATCAAAAATGAAAATATCATGATGCAAACATCTGATAAATCATCGAATATGTGGTTCAATAATATACATAAAAAATATATGTACATGAGGCTCTCAAAAGCCAATGAGTGTATATAAATATGTCTACAACAATAATCGGTATATCAAAAATCATTTGTACATTAGTTTATCCAAAGCTCCCTTGCTCCTCTCTATCAGGAGGAGGCTGAGGAGGTGGTGGGTCCATAACCTGCTACTATTGCTCAACCTATCCATAGGAACCTTGTGGTTTTTGTCCATGTACTTGTTTGGAGGGCCTATCCATAAATCCACCATCTAATCATCCTGATCCTCCTATCGTATTGCTCTTAGCAGAAAATCTAGGTTGTATATGCTCACGAGGAACGACAACCTGATACAAAGTATGATAATATATGGCCTCCTGAATCAGAGACCTCATCTCCTGCATGTGTTGAGTCATGTTAATCATAGAGCCTTGATCCATCTCCATCTAAGTCCTCCTAGCTCTCTTTGTATCTATCTCATCTATCAACTAAGCTATTTGTGGCTCCACCTACTAACGACAAGTGATCTCAGAGTCTCTCTCAATAGTGCACTAGTCTCTCTCTACTGTATGTTGATATTTGTATGTCGATATCTCTAGATGATCTATTGGTATTTTTCAGTGAGGGCTTGATCCCTCTTTGTCATCCTCTATATCAATTGTGATGCCAGACCATATCACTATGTCTAATAACCATCTCACTCTTGATGAGCTTGGTCTCTTTGATAATGCAAGATCTAATCAGATATCTTGATCATCATCTCCCTTGGCCTCTTGTTGTTGAGGAGCTACCCATGGCACATCCTTTGGGACATCCTACTATGGTGCATCCTGTTGGGTGACCTGATGTTATTGATCTCCCCTCTGTGCCTTTGCCTCAACTCTGTATCTGGCATCGTGTACATCCAGGCTCTGCATCTCATTGTCTGCGGACAACCTCAACTCCAACTACACCATCAAGATGAGTGAATCTCAAGGATCTCCTCTAGACCCACCATGTGTCATAGTCTTGTGTTGTCCCTAGGTCCTCTGATCCATTGCCCCATCCTCATGCCAGGGGAGCCATTTTTCCAAACTCTATCAATGCAACCTGGGGAACTGCCATGGCACCCCACTCTATGATCTCTTGTCATCCTATCATAAACAACATGTTATTCATCAGTGGGAACGTACCACCTCTCTCCAAACTGTCTATGTACCCTATCTGGTAAACATCTCTCTAGAATGTGGGGAGTCTACCTAATCAACCATCACGTGTTTGATGACAATATATAATGTGCAGGTGATCATTGGTCTAGACCTCACACCATAGCTAAGGCCTCCATGTAAATTGAGCTATGTCATCAAAAACATTTTTCCAAAAATGTAGATCTCCCATCCATCTATGGTTCAGCATCAAAGCATATAAGTACACATTGTTGCAATTATGTTTATTGGTTATCATTGATGTCAATAGTATGGTATTTGTTGATGATGTTGTCTATGTTGTCAGCAAAGTGGTAGTATGTGGATGGTTGTATATGTTGCTATCATGATGATTAAGTATAATGTATTTCATGAGTTGCTATAGCAGTTGTCTCTTGTAGTTCATGAATAAGTGTGATTATGTGAATGTTGTATTCACTATCTGTTGTTGTAAAGTTGTATAAAAAAATCTTATAGTCAATGGCTCAAGAACGTGCTCTAAAAATATTTGAAGAATGCTTTGCATTCCTTTGCATTTTAAGATATGGTCTTGTGGCTTAAATGATAGAAAAACTCAAGTTTGAAGCATGTGTGTTCTAGTTTTATGATCATAGGCATTAACGTAGAAGTTTCTTGCGTAAGTAGAGTAAAGACTATACTATTGCAACCATGAAATGTTTTGAGAAACACTCTGCATTTCTCTATAGTTGTTGTTGTGGTCTTACGATTTTGAAGATGTGTTTTTAATGTCTATCTATTATCTTTATTTGAGTTTCAATTACTAAAGTGTACCACAAGATGAATTTTCAAAGATATATCTCAAGACTGTGTTGTCTAGGTTTGCAATAGATACTAGTTTTGTGTATGTTTTATTGCGCTAGTATAATGATGCATGAAGTTGTGAAAGAATGGAATGGAAATATTCTTGAATGTCATTTGGTGCTTGTAATGTAATCTGCATGATGATATCTTATCTTTTTGATATTTGTGGTTTGGAGTTAATACTTTGAGAGTTGAGTGTTTGCTTGGCTAACTCAGTATTCTAAGTTGCTTGCACCAGGTTCTTGTGGCATGCACTAGCATGGGTATGCATGAAAAGTTAATTTAGGTCATGCTTAGCTCTTGTCTTAGACCTCATTGAATTTCCCTTTCTCGTGGATTTTCTTGATCTGACTCAATATGGTTGTTGCACGTTTCATGTTCATATGTTTCAGAGTGGTCAACAAGGAGAAAACATTTTTAAGATTATGGAAGGTATAAATGTAAGATCAAGTGTGTGATCAAAATGTATAAGTGTTCAATGTGTGGTTAATGCAATTTGTTGAAATCAATGCATTGGAGATGGAGTGATGTGTGCAAATTTGCAGAGAAGTGTTTCATGCATGCTAGAGGCAATGAACCAACATTAGAAGAGTATAAGTGATGTGCGGAAAGAAATGAGCCAACCAAAGTGTGTAAGTGAGTACTGGAGGCAATGAGCCAAAGGTAGAAGTGCAAGTGTGAATGTTGGAGGTAGTGAGCTAAAAGAAGAGAAGTGTAAGTGTTGAAGGTAGTGAGCCAAAGGCAATAAAAGTGTTGTGGTTATGATTTGTCATCTGATTCTTCAAGTATTGTATTTTGAAGTTACAGCCTCATTTTGTAAGTGTTGAGTAGGGAATTGTAATTGTAAGGAAGGGGAAAATACATGAATAAATATTTCTAAGATCAAGTAGCAACCACTCTACCTAAAATCTAAGCCCAAATCCTAAATCAAAAACAAGAAAGTACAATCAACATGAAAAGCAAATGAAATAGGAAAACTAATCTAAACTCCCAATGTTGAAATTGGTTTTCTTCCTTGATTCTCCTCCATTCTTCTCAAATTGCAAGCTTTCCCTCAGATTTAGGTGTGTCCAAGTATCTGCAAATGACCATGACTGATAGCAAGAATTTCAGAGAAAATGTGGTTGTAAAGCCAAAATGAAAGAGACAACCTTCTTTTATAGAAAAGCTTCTCAAATGGGCAGATGAGATCGAAAGTCTAGAAGATGCCAAGATCAATGGTGGAGGTTTCATGCACCACAAAGTAATGGGCTAGGGACGGCTAAGGATAGATGATCAAGATTCTTTGAAAACCGAAAGCAATCAATGATTAAGATTCAAATGAGAAAGTGGAGGGAAAGTAGTATAATCCATGTCATTATTTAATTTGGAAAAAAGGGAAAATGGGCATTTAATTAAATGATTATTGTGCAACCATTTAATTAAAATGGAGGAAACAGGAAAGAGACATTAAATAATTAATTTGAATCAATTATTTAATAATAGATAGAAAAGGCTAAGTGAATAGCTAAATAATTAAAATGAGTATTGTGCAACCATTTAATTAAAATGGAGGAAATAGGAAAGAGACATTAAATAATTAATTTGGATCAATTATTTAATAATAGATAGAAAAGCCTAAGTGAATAGCTAAATAATTAAAATAATTATTTAACTATAGACAAAAGGTGAAGAGTGAATGATTAAATAAATGACGATTTATTTAATTATAAAGAGAAATGTTAGTGACATAATTCAATAAATATTAATTTATTTAATTAATCGAAAGCGTAATAAAGAAGGGAAGATGAATTAATTAAATAATTAAAATTATTTAATTAATAGAAGAATGTGATTAAAGAAAATAATTAAATAATTAAAAATTATTTAATCATACAGGGAAGAAGGGGGGTCAATACAAAAAAATGGTGTTCGCAGACCAAGACATTTTTTTAGTGTCTACATTTTTCCCCTCTTCAAAATAATGTAATTCTAAGCATTGTGTCAAAGAATAATCAAGAAAATATAGTTTAGACCATGCCCCAGTGTGCCCTGGTGATGACAGGATAGACATATACCCCCTCGAATTTTTTTTTGAAAATTTTGATTTTTTTTGGAAAATGTGAAAAATTATTCCAACGGGCTGATTTAAGGCATTGACAGGAAAAGGATTCAATTTTAGGCCTCTAGAAAGCTCATATTAGGGTTTGGGTTCAACATTTAGCACAACCAATGAAAAGGGGGTGGTAAAATCCCATTTTAGAAAGGTATACATGTGATTTAGTTTCCAAAAATAATCATTTGTGCATTTTAACCTTGAGTGAATAGTGAGAGAGAGACAGAGAAAACCTACTGTGGAGCTCCTATCAAAATGTCTCTAATTCCACACACTGCGCACCACAGGTACGGAGTTAGGACATACAAACAACTAGAGGGCTCAGGGGACGTGATAAGTACGCCAACCTTTCCTTGTGATTTTTTAATTTTTGGTAGATTTAAGGCTCCAAAAGGGGGCAAACAAATGTGGCAAACCTCGTTCACCGCATTTGTTTTCACCACATTTTCTTGGTGCAATGCAAGTGACAAGGATTAATTTGCAACTAATTTTCGCAGCACAATTGAAATTTATGACATAAGTGTAGGATTTAGCGACGCATGTGAGATTTTAAGTTGCATGTGTGATTTTGAGACGCAATTGCAGGCTTGAATGACGCATTTACAAAATTGAAACGAGTGATCCCACAATATTGGTTAACACTTTTTGGCCAAACTTGACATTGAACTGGTTTTTTTAAACTAAATCTTCACTTTCAGGCACCTATAGCTGCTAAACCATGAGGAATTTGAAGATGATGTAAACTAGTGATTTGTGAAATTTGTCTATAGATTCTAAATAATACTTTTTTAAATTTTTGGAATTAAATTGCATTTCTTTTTCCATCTCCTTCGAAAACTAGTTTTTAACAGTAAACACCATTTTTAAAGAGTGATGTTCATCGTAAACAACATAATTTTTTTCTATGAAGGATAAATTCTAATTTTTTCAAATTTACTTTTCTAACCACAATATATATCATGTTCAATTTGTTTCATAGTGTTTTATTGAATATTTTTTCTTAATTAAGTTTTGAAGTCAAACCAATTATGATTTAGACATAGGCAGATTGTATACAACATAACTCTTTTTGTATGTATTGAAATTCTTTTTTTTTTTGTTGAATCAAGGACATCAATACCTAGCACAGACATATTTTTCAGAATTTTTTTTGGTAATCTACTATTTTTCCACATGTGCAGAATAGTGAGCTTGATTTTCAATGAAAAACCTACATTCACAAGAAATAAAAAATAAATATAATATATTAAATATATTTAAAATTATACTTTTTGAGAAGTTTATAATAAGAAAAGGTCGAGCGATTTCATTTGCTTCGAGCGCGGGTCGAGTGGAAGTGGAGGTCATTCATGACAATGCAGAAAATGTAAACAGTCAAGGAATGGGGTTGATAGCTCAACCAAGGTTGGCTTGGGGAAAACAAATGGCAAGTGATCTAGTCAAAGGCCCTGGTTCCAATGTGCGTGGGTGGCATGTTCATCATGCTCTAGTTACAGATAATGCTCTTGTTGTTCGTGACTTTCAAGATTTGGAAACTATAGAGGCTCAAGATGAAAATTCAGTGCAGGTGGCTCGAATAGAAGAATAGCCAGAATGGGAATAAGCAGTATTTTAGTTTTTTGGTTTGTACCTAGGTTACTGTAATGATGTTCGATGGGTTTACAGAATGGGTTGGGTCTTTTGAATAGTATTAGAGAATATTATATGATTTTTTGCATTTCCTTGTGCATTGTATTGATGTTTATGAAATGTCTGGGAAAATCATGGATTTGTAAAATCCAGCTCCATAATCCTATGTATAAACCTATTTTAATATAAATATATAGGCTCTTTGTCTTTGCTCTAAAAAAAAAGGAATACACACTTACAAAAAATAAATTTTAAATGAATTCATTTGATCCCCCAAAAGGTAAATCAAAAGTGGTTTTTTTATCAACATTTTGATAGGTGTATTAAAGGAGACTTTGTTATAGGGTTCTATCCAAGGGGGTTTGATCTAAGGTGGTTTGATCAAAGCCTCTTCAATTGGAACCCTTTAAATGGAACTTTTCAAGGCTTAAATCACTATATTTTCTAAAATTATTTAATTTCAGGAAAAATCGAGATGTCCCAAAAAGTGTAAACCACTATTGTGGGATCACCCAAATGCATTTGCATATAAAGTGACACATGTAACTGTGCGAACCCTTTTCCTAGTACCTGCAAAACAACATGAATAAACTAGTTAAACAATGAAATGCAAGCCAAAACAAGGATTCCCCATGAAATCCATTTACAACATTCAAATTAGGAAGAAAATATTGAAGAACACAATTCAAATAACAAAACAAAGATTGAATCCTAATTAGAAGAGCAAACTCTTGATCCCATGGGGGAATTGGTGCCAATTTGATGTCAAAATTGGCCCTTTCCCAATTCCTATGATTGCAAGCTTCGATATGTTGACTTGATGAAGAGATTTGATCCACTTTTGGTGACGAATGGTGAGAGCTCCAAGCCAAAATCTGCAATAATCTAGCTAAGAACTCAAGATTGATGAATGAAAATGGCTAAGTATTTTAGCATGGTAACTTTGCTTGGGTTGTGGATGATCAAATGAGGATATGAGCTCTTTATTTATAGAATTCTAGGATGGATGAATGTCCAAATTTGAGCATTGTGGGACTAACATTCATCCAATGATATGATGCCACTTGTCAAGCTATGAATGGATGATGGATGTGCAAGATTTGGGGTTTGTGCCAATAAATGTCAATATTTGAAATTCAAATTTGTTGAAATGACATGTAAGAGGGAAGGGAAAATGCAATAAATGCCACTTGGCTCAAGGCAAAAGGACATGTAAGATGAATTTATTGCCTTGTTGGATGTACATGTTGACTTGGAATTTTTGAATTCAAATTGAGAGAATATTCCAAAAGATGCCATGTGAGGAAAATAGGGATTTAATAAATGAATTAAATCCATTTTCATGTGCAACTTGCATTATCTAGAGGATGTGACATGGAATGAGGTTAAATTAATCAAGGGTTAATTAATTTAACAGGAGATTAGATGATGTGACTTATTTGACTTAGATTTATGGTTTATTTAAATCAAATAAGAGAGGAATATGATAAGAGGCTAATTAAATAAAGATTTTGATTTATTTAATTAAAAGGGATGGTGTTAGATTAAATCAAATAAGGTTTTAATTTATTTAATTTAATAGATAGACTTTAGAGATTTAATCAAATAAATTGATTATTTAATTAAATAGGGATAATTAGATCAAATGGATTGATTTAATTAACAAAAGAGATTGACTTAATTAGATACAATGATTTATTTAATTAAGAGACGAATATTGATGAATTTAATCAAATAGGGGAATTTGATTAAATGGTTAGACCGAGGAATGATTCAGGAAGAAACGATGTTAGTAAGTCAAGATTGAATGCACAATGTCAATTAGTATATTTTACGTGTCTACAGTAACTAGTGAAACACATATGCTAAACAATATGACACATTTTCCTAGTTAATTTTTTTCCCAATTTAGGTAAAAAAAATTGTGCAACCAAGGTCAAATAGGTTGACTTAGGATTTATGATTGACATAATGTGTTCACTTGTGAGCACAAATTCCACTATACCCTATTTACACACAAGAGAGTCAGTCGTCTAGTTTCAGATTGTGTCAACAGCTAGATGATGACCAGAGGGATCAACTGTTGTCCCTGGGGTTATACTATGTCACTTTCATGCCTATGATTTGGGCTAACAAGGGCCTACTAACTGCATTGGACAAGCGATGGCACTTGGAGATTAGCTCTTTCCATTTGTCGACGAGAGAGGATATAGTGACTTTGGAGGATGTGGTGCATTCTCGAACTTCCCATTCATGGAGAGTGTGTGTCTTACGACCCGAATCAAGGATATAGTGCTATTGTGGCTACTTTTGACCATGAGTATATTGTTGAGTTGGGTGTAGAGGAATACGAGATCCGTTGGGATGCATTCGTTGAGAGATATGAGATCTTCATCATTATCCTGTGTAGCGTTATTGGTGGATTTATGTGCCCTGATCGATGGGGACATGGGTTTTCGGTCAATTGGGGTGAGATGCTTGTTTGCATGCTTACTTGAGGAGTGGTTTATGCTTGGGGACCATGCATGATGGAGATGATTTATTTCCAACTTCAAAATGTGGCATATTGGGTTGCATAGAGCATCAATTGTGGCACTACTCTCCTGATGGTTTGGGCCTGGGAGCACATCGCGGTGTTTAGACTACCTGTGCAGGGGCAGCTCAGAGATGGTTTTCCTTATGTATTCATGTATGGAGGTATTGTGATTTAGACACACATTAGTGACATTGGTAATTGGAGGCACGCCATTAACTTATTGGATTCATTCACATGGAGACCTTACAGAGATCACACTCCATTCACTAAAGATGATGATCATTTTCCTTATTGTCAACAAACTCAATATTTGATTGGATGCATAGTGCAGATCCAACACATTATAGAGAGGTATCTACCAGAGAGGGTGCAACATTGGTTTGGAGAGAGGTAGGGGTTATCAATGGGCATGACTAAGTTTGTAAGATCTAGCAAAGAGATAAAACCATGGGGTCCAATGATTTTAATTGTGATAGCAAAGCAGGATATTGATGTTCTATAGCTTATACAGTGGGGAGAAATTCTAGAGGTGGTGGACGTAGCAACAACACCAAAGTATGATGACTAGTGGGCACAGCACAGGTCTGAGCCACTTACAGATCCAGATTAGTCGACACCCGTAGAGAGGCACAGGAGGGGACCAAGGAGAGGAATGCAGGGCCGAGGCTGACGGGATGATGGAGGTCAGTGAGGTGGAGGGGAGGACGGGGGAGATGATGGAGGTGGGGGAGGAGGCATAGGGGACAAAGAAGGCAAGGATACACAAGGCTAAGATAGGTGACTACCTCGTCCACCGAGGTGAGACAAAGGTAGATAGGCAATGGAGGCCCCTCGCCAAGAGGGTGAGGTCAGAGTAGAGGCTATAATACCTCCAGTACAGGAAGATGTACCTCCTCGCTAGGAGGAGAGACAGGTAGAGGATGAGCAACCAGCAGTGGACATCAACATAGATGTCGATGTGTGGGAAGTCAAAAAAGATGAGGAGATGAGAGATTAGGAGGATGAGTAGAGAGAGAGAGAGAGGATAGTGATGGAGGAGGGGTCAAATGAGATTCCCATCATTGAGGTGATGGAGGTGGAGGTAGAGGATAGGCTGGTCGATGCACATGTGGTCAAGCTATAGGCCCAGTTACAGGCTACACAAATGGAGATTCAACAGCTCAGGGTGGAGAGAGACATAGCTATTATCAAGGCACAACAGGAAAAGTAGACCTCCATTGATTTCATCAGCAGATGTGTTGGCTCAATGACATATATTGTTTAGGAGTTATGGAGGGCCATCTGAGGAGAGCATTACTATAGAGATCTTTACAAGGGAGAGGTGCCTCTCGAGCACAGAGAGCCTAGATTTTCATAGGTGGAGAGCATATCACAGAGTAGGTCTCACTTGAGACGGAACCAGGGCAGCAATGGGGTCTCGCAGCCATGACCTTCACCATACCATTTTCCATCAAGGCACGGATCCTCAAGATCGCACTAGCCTTGGGATGATAGGCCACCATCCATAAGTCCTTCCCCATCAAGCAACAAGGGGAGCACCGACTAGCTTATTTTCATTGTATTAGACACTAATATATATATATATATATATATATATTGATTGAGCCTGCGAGCTTCATTTTTAGATCATTATGATATTGTACTATGACACTTGAGTTTTTGATATATAGGAGATGCATGATTTTGGCAGTGATTATTTGATGTATTATTTATTAATATGCATGTTTCTATATGATGGGTGATGATATTATGATGTTATGCGTTTATGTGTTATGAGATGATTCTATATATTATGATGCATTGTGGATGTATGATGTGTGATTTGTGCTTATACATGATTCTCTATCTTATGAGATATGGATGGATGCATTTAATTTATGATGGATGTATATGACTTTACTTTTATATTTATACACCCTACATGCAAGATGTATGATGCTTATGTGGATGCACAAGTGGTACATGCTTTATGATGTTATGGATGCTAGATGATGTGATGCAATATGGATGATGTATGCAAATGTGATGATGTGTATGATTTCCTTTTATATGCAAATGTGATATGTATGAAATGAGATGTATGCAAGATGTGTTTTATGAGATGTATGTTGACGGTTTATGGATGTAGGATGGTATGACATGTGGATGCATGTATGATTCTTTATGATGTTATCTATGTTTTTATATTTTCAAATGCAATATAGATGACCTGATATGTTTATGATGATTCCTATATGCTTCTAACATGATTATGCATGCAAGATATTTTTGTGTGTCACAAGACACCATCAGGATGATTGCAGATAGAAGGGGCGGGAGCACGAAGAAGATAGATGTTAGTGCAAAGAAGATAGATATTAGTGCGGAGTTAGTAAAATGAAAAAGGATTGATATTCTTTCTTAATAGATGTCAACTTGTATGTTTCTCATCATTGGGAAAAAAAATTATAGCAAATAGACAATAAACACCATGGTATGACATAGACCAAATGTGTGCAATGTCACCCTTTGTGAAAACAGACACTCAACAGACAAGGAATTTCATGACTCATATTAAGGACAAAGTTGCCCCAGTCTTTTTGTCAAGACAAACCACAAGCACCAATCAAAATAAAAGAAGGTCATGATTCATCATCACTCCTTTAAATCTTTCTTGGGACATCCTTGAGGTGGCTAGTAACATTACCAAACACAAATAAAAAAATAAGACCAACTAGATCAACAAAGTCAACAACCATTTAGATCAATTGCTAGAAGTTATTTTTTGATAGGATTGATGAGGTTGATTGACTGATTGATTGACAAGTTTGACTAATAGATTGACCAGATTGATTAGGTGACAAGGTTGATTGATTGATAAGGTTGACCAATTGATAAGATTGTTTGACCGCATAGATTGATTGACAATATTGATTGATTGACTGAATTAATTGACCAAATTGGCAAGATTGATAGGTATAGTAACAGAAAAAGTATCCCTTTTTCCTTAGTTTGGGAATGAATAATTAATATTAAAATGAACTTAATGTTTCCTCGATTTAGTGTTGTAATGTGTTTTACACATTCACATTAAGTTTAGGACCCCTTTTAACTAAATGGACTTAATTGTGCCTAATTTAGGGTGTTGTAAAGTGAAACTTTACACTTTCACACTAATCTAGAGCTTTATTAAGTAATTGAGATTAATTTTCCTTAATTGGCCCCTATAATTCAAATCCAAGCCTAATTAATTATAAATTCCAAGAGATAAAACCCGACATTCATAAATTCCAATACACAACACTTAATTTTTGAAGGTGTGTGTCATAGGTTAGTGACCTAGGACATAGTGAATGGGTCCTCATTAGGTCCTAGGACCCTATTTTCACATGATCTTTCACATTGTTCGAAGTGTGTCCTAGTTAAGTGAGCTATGACCCATTCACCACATGGAAAATGGGTCCTCACTTAGACCTAGGACCCCTCTTTGAAATATGTTTTTGGCCGTATTTTAATGATTTCAAATCCTATATTTGGTGACGGCTTGTGATATTTAAATTTTGGGAATTAATGTTAAGATAAGTATAAATACAAGGTTATTTCACTATATTTTCACCTAGAATTTTTATGTGACTTCATTAGATCAAGATAGAGAATTGATAGAGCATTCAAGATCATTTCTAAGGCATTCAAGGGAAGATTTGTAGAAGCTTATTACAACAATAAATATTCTAATTGTCATGTCAAAGATGGATTGCATCATGCATGTTGTTTGAGCTAATGTGTTGATGTAGCATTGAAGATCCATCAAGAATTTCAAAGGCATTGTTCTAATCAAGTGATGTAATCAATATCTACATTCATTGAGGCCACTTCATGCTAGTTTACAGATTCATCCAAGGTTTCAATTAAGGCGTAGTGAGTTATGACATTGTATTTTGTTCATTCATCATTTCGTTATGTATTTTTTCATTTCAAGGTTTAATTACCAAAATGGGCTTTGACCAAGGCAAAACCCTATTCCCTAACAAAACAACATTTTTCTCATCTTTGATGTGTGATTGCAAGTTTTAGGTTGAAGATCAATTGGAGAGAAAAACTGAAAATGTTGTCAAAGTTGTCAAAGTTGCTAAGAAAGTTGTCAAATCACAAAAATTGAGCTACGAGATTTATTTTTGGCTTTTTGAAGGTGCCTGATTAGGATCTAGAAGTGTAGAATGAGAGGAACATAACCCAAAAATTGATTTTCTAGAATCCTAGCCAGGACCCATTCGCCATGTGGTGAATGAGTCCTCGATGAGGCTTGAAAATGAATTAAGCTACCAGAGTTATTTCTAGCTTTCTGAAGGCGTTTGACTAGGATCTGAAAGTGCGGACTGAGAGGAACATAACTCAAAAATTGATTTTCCATAGCCCTAGCCAAGACCAATTCACCATGTGGCGAATGAGTCCTCGGTGAGGCTTGGAAAAGCATTTTTTACAATAGGTACACAGTATTTGACCTTCTTAAAACTTGCCTTTTTACTGGTATTTGGGTTACGCTTAATTTCTATTACTCATTTACACATCATAACCCTCATATTGAATGAAACGTAGGAGAATAGGAGGTTCATCATAGTCTTCATTTTGGTGAACCCTACTTTTGATGGTTCATTATGGTGAACCCGACCTTTGATCATTGCATTTTTTTATTTTGGAGTCCTTTTCATCCTAGATTTAGATCTTGCATTCATTTGCATTGAATTATATCTCATTTAGGGTGTTTATTTTGCATTCAAATTTGCATCTCATTAAGATTTTTAGGATTGCATTGCTTGCATTCTTTAAATCTGAAAAATACAAAAAAACCAGTCATCTTGCATATCATTTACATCATATAAACTTGCATTTGAAAATTGAAACAAAATTGCATATCAAACTAGGTCTTTTAGGTTATTATTTTGTCACATTTTCAACTTGCATTTCATATTGCATTTACAAAAAACTAAAGTTGAATCTTGTTGTTACAAACTAAATCTAAAAACCATTCGAAAACACCTAAAAATTTGTAAAAGTCGCTTTCAAAAACCTCATCTAGGACCCATTCACCATAGGGAAAATGAGTCCCTGATTAGGTCCTAATCTACATTTCTGGGCATTAAAATCTTCATTTTTGTGCTTTTTTTTTGTTGCTTTCATATCTCTATTATAGTTTGTTGAGTTTTTGTTTCATTAGTTTGATCATATTTAGCTTAATTTGGTACATTTAGTGCATCGCATGATTTCAAAATTGCATTTACAACATTTCATTTTCAGATTGTTGCATAATGTAATCAAAAAATTACTTTGTTTAGAATCCAAAAATTACATTTACACATTACATTTTAGGTCATTTCATTGCATTGCATTTAAAGCCTCTTTCCATTTTGGGTTTGCACACTAAGTTTGTGAAACTTGTATGAGCTTTACAACTTGATGTCCTATTAGAAATACTATTGTGAGATCTATAGTTCGAGACTCATGTCATCCCATGATACACCATTCTTCATGGATCTTGGGTTTTCTACCTCTCTTTCTAATAGTGTTGATAATCAACCCCCTATGGATCATAATATGCATACCTCATTTCCCATGACTTCCCTTCCTACAACCAATGTGCATAATGTTAACAAAACCATCCCTACCATGACTAGTTGTACTCAAGCTTTGGGGTATACCCAAAGCCAAGGTGGAACTTCAATTCCTCCTTCTACAATACCAAATTCCATCCCTACATACACTAGTACTCAAGTTACCACAACCATTCAACCTACTAGCAATGTTAACACCTCCTTAGGTATTTCCATAGGGAATCCTTCTAGCTTTTTGCATTCACATACCATATCTCCTCAACCATCCTCCTTCACAAATTTATAATTCACTTGCCCACTACATACATACACTACTCCACCTTATTCCCCTCCACATTACAATAATAGCAATGATGCCATCCTTAATACACCTATGCAAAGCATGTCATCAGTTCAACAACAAGTTGCAATCCTAACTCAAAACAACAATGGTCAACCTTCACAATACATCAAAACCAACCTGTTATCCCTACATATATTGAGAACACTAATGCCACAAGGTATAGAGGTTCCTATATTTGAGAAATATGGTGGGAAAGGAGATCCTGTTAGCCATGTTTCTGCTTACATAGCCCTATGTAGTGATTTCATCTTTGAAGATAAGCTCTTGGCTACAATCTTCCCTGGGTCATTGAAGGATATTGATTTAGAGTGGTTTTCTTCCTTACCAAATAACTCAATCGGTTCATTCAATGAACTTGTTGATTCCTTTTACAACCACTTCCACATTCACATGGGTCCCAAGATGACCCTAGTTGATTTATTGACATGCAAACAAAAGGATGATGAGAAAGTGATTGATTTCATAGCAAGATACCAAACACTTTATTCACAAATAAACATTAGGATTCCTAATGTTGACCTTCAACAAATGTTTATTTCCAATTTACAAAGCAAAATCTAAACCAAGCTTGAGATGTTGAAATTCCCATCCTTCACACAGTTATGTATAGCCCTTCGTGATTATCAAAATTTGATGTATAGTCGTGATGTAAAAAATCCTTCTAGTTGTCCTCAAAATTATGAAGCCGCACCTCAAAATAGTTACCAACCTTTCAAGAAACAAAATAGGGGATTTTTACAACTTAATTCCCCTCAACCAAATCAGCAAGTTGATAACCAAGTGGTTGCCATAAAGATGACAAATTCATATGCCTTTTCGGATAGGAATAGAAAATTTACTCCTTTACCCAATACCCTTCACAATATCATGTTGCAGCTTGTAGACAAGAACATGCTTTCCCTACCTCTTGTCAGAGCTCCTGATCCTAACAAACCATTACCCGCGACCTATAGGCCAAATTCTTATTGCCCTTATTACCGAAAAAATGGAAATGATACATAATATTGTAAGAATCTTGAAAATATTGTGCAAGACCTCATTGATTCTAATCATCTTCTAATTTGAGGTGTCAATGATCAAGGTAATAATTCTATAGCTCCTCCCAACCAAAACTTACAAATCCCAATGTCAAAACATACTATTTCATTTGTCAAAGCTAGTGAAACAAAGAATGATGTGATGAATGTTGGTGTGGATGATGAAAACATAAAAGATGGCAATGAAGAAGAAGTGATTAAAATGGTGTCGTTTATCGAAGCTAAACCTCGTAAGGGCTCAACCAAAATACCCCTCGATATTTCTTTCTCACGAAAATAAATACTTAAACATGCACTTGATGGTCCTCTTTACATAGCTGGAAGAATCAATGACAAGCCTACTAATGGGATATTAATTGATCCTGTCTATGTGGAGAATGTGATCACTAAAGACTTCCTATTTGTGTATGAACTTTATCAAGATACATATGAAAAATCAAAAGCATGGATCAAAACGCATAATGGTTTTGCTTGTCCTACGATGGGCTTGATAAATCTCCCTTTAAAAGTTGGACCAAAAACATTAAGTTTCTCATTCACCATCATTCCATGAATGAACTAATTTCATGTGAAGTTAGGCTACCCATGGATTTGCTCCATGAATTTCGTCCCGTCAGTTGTGCATAAATGTTTAAAGTTTCCCTTTGGCAATGAAATATTTATTGTGCACCATAGTGGATTCAATCGCATGTCTTCCTGAGGGAACTTTTCATTGGATTTCTTTTTGCCCAAGCCTATTGAACCTATTAGACCCCGTGAGGACCAATTTTTCAAAGCATATCAAAAGTTTAAGGTGAAGCGCATAGCAGAATTATCCCTTAGAAATATGCCTCAACCCGTGATTGAGTCACCTATCCTTGATGAACCAATGATTAAACCAAAAGCCCTTCCAAGTATCCAAAAGCAACCTTGACAAATTCTCCTACCATTTTATATCAGAGACCGCAAGACAATAAAAACAATCTCGTTGTAACTCCTAAAGTCAAACAAGTTTACAAAGCTAAAGAGAAAGTGGTTGAACAACCACCTATGGTTCCTTCCATTCCTCCCCTAAAGGAAGAAAAGAAACCTATGATTGACACTTGATGTTGTCCCTTTGGCTATTTTTCTGCCTTTCGTATATACCAATTGAGATTGCGATGCAGACGACCTGCTATAAGTTGACTTACATGTGCCTTACTAGTATTTTGCTTTGTTTTCCTTGTCATGTTTCTTTATGTGATTACATGTGTGTAATGCGATCCCCCGTGTTCTCTCGTTTGATGTATCTTTTCTCTTTTTGTGCATTCCTCTATATGTATCTGCATTCTTCTATATGTTGTAAACATTTTATCCTTTTTCTTGTCTTGTGTTTTCCTTTTGGGGATGACACAAGGCATCGAGACATTTAGGTCTCTTCCATGTTGACCCAAAAGGATTTTTCTTTGTTTTCACTCTCTATGTGCCATTCTTCCAATTCTATGAGTATTTGGGGAATGATGACATTTCTGAGCTCTATAACAACATTGTAGCAAAGACATACT
Source organism: Sequoia sempervirens (assembly GCA_007258455.2). Taxonomy (NCBI): domain Eukaryota; kingdom Viridiplantae; phylum Streptophyta; class Pinopsida; order Cupressales; family Cupressaceae; genus Sequoia; species Sequoia sempervirens. The sequence continues at coordinate 15,330 of VDFB02330442.1, read as the reverse complement.
GACCCTAAATCCATAGATCCCTTATGTATTCTTAGAGGCAACCCCTCCCTCCTTTTTCATGGCGTAGCTTTATTTCAGAAACATATGACTTGGTATAGGGTTTTATGAGGAAAGCTCTCATGTCTTCAGAGAAAACCTTGGCTACTTTAAAGAAATTTCTCACAACAATGGTGTTAGCAACCCCTTTAAAGTGGGGGCATACATTGATAATATCTTTCGACATTTTTACATGTTTCATGGTGTGATTTTCTTTTTTCTTTTGATGCATCCTTTTCTTGGTGGTATCATTGGGTTTGATGTCCTCCAAGAGTGTGATATTTCTTAGCGTATGACTTTCCTCTTAGTGGTGATGCAACACACTACATTCCCTAAGTTGCTAATATTTTACTATTGATTTGTCCTCTCTTGGACACATTAAGCACAATGATCCCTAAGAAGAATACCATACATGAATGAAGCAAAATCCCTTTGAACAAAAACACCTTTACTAGCATATTGTTCATAAGTGTTTGGCGTAACATAATTTGCTGACCTTGTGAAGCCTAAAACCTTAATTCAAGGCCACCTGGCATAAAACACCTTGCTTGCTTGTGGAGCCTTGCCATGTGCATAGGTGCTTAGTGGTTGGATTAAATTGTGGATGGATTTTAGGGATTAAATTATCCTTATAATTCTATCTAGTTGGCAAATGTGTGTAGATCAATCCTTGGGAATTTCATGGAATTTCCTCAGTTTATTCCTTAATTTCCAATTCGGGAATGGTAAACTTGTGAAAGGTGTTGTGGAAATATACCTAAGGGATGAAACTAGTGAATTAAGTGGGGATTAATACATTTAGAAATTAGATCAAGACACACTTCTAAATATAGAAATTAAATCAAGACACGCTTTTCAATCTGCAAATTTGATAAAATCTTATTTAATCATTACTTTCCTACACACACTTTTGAATTCTCATTTAAACTTCTTAAAATCAATGCCTTAAAATTACACAATACTTTTAAATATTAATTAACAAGAATAGAAAATATGTGATGCTAAAAGTGCATTAAAACAATTCGAGCGACAGGAGCTGTAATAATCGGGCAACAAGGTTATTTCGCTATATTTTCACCTAGAATTTTTATGTGACTTCATGAGATCAAGCTAGAGAATTGATAGAGAATTCAAGAACATTTCTACGACATTCAAGGGTAGATTTGTAGAAGTTTATTGCAGCAATCAAGATTCCAATTGTCATGTAAAAGATGGATTGCATCATGCAATGTTGTTTGAGCTAATGTGTTGATGTAGCATTGAAGATCCATCAAGAATTTCAAAGGCATTGTTCTAATCAAGTGTTGTGACCAAGATCTACATTCATTGAGGCCACGTCATGCTAGTTTGCAGATTCATCCAAGGTTTCAATTAAGGTGTGCTGAGTTATGATATTGTATTTTGTTCATTCATCATTCCTTTATGCATTGTTTCATTTCAAGGTTTAATTACCAAAACAGGGTTTGACCAAGGAAAACCCCTATTCCCTAACAAAATGACATTTTTCTCCTCTATGATGTGTGATTCCAGGTTTTAGGTTGAAAATTGATTGGAGAGAAAAATTGCAAAAGTTGTTAAAGTCGTCAAAGTTTCTAAGAAAGTTGTCAAATCACATAAATTGAGCTACATGATTTATTTCTAGCTTTTCGAGGGTGCCCAACTAGGATCTAGAAGTGCAGACTGAGAGGAACAAAACCCAAAAATTGATTTTCCAAAGCTGTAGCCAGGACCCATTCGCCATGTAGCAAATGAGTCCTCAATGAGTCTTAAAAAAGCATTTTTTACAACAAGTACACAGTATTTGACCTTCTTAAAACTTGCCTTTTTACTGGTATTTGGGTTAAGTTTAATTTTTGTTACCCATTTACACTTCATAACCCTCATATTGAATGAAACATAGAAGAATAGGAGGTTTTTCATAGTCTTCATTTTGGTGAACCCCATTTTTCAATGGTTCAATAGGATTGACTGATTAACAAGATTGATTGACCAAATTGATAAGATTGATTGACCAAATTGATAAGATTGATTGATCAAATTGACAAGATTGATAAGATTGACCAATTGACAAGATTTTTTGACCAAATTGATAAGATTGATTAACCAAATTGACAAGATTATTTGACCAAATTGATAAGATTGATTGACCAAATTGATAAAATTGATTGACCAAATCAACAAGATTGGTAAGATTGACCAATTGCCAAGATTGTTTGACCATGCCTGGTTTCGGGAAAGACATATCTTGTATAAGGTAAATGATGAGGTTGACGTTGTCCAAATTCAGGAAGGATGCATCTTGAACAAGAAAAAATGAGAAGACCATTAACTTAACAAGTATTAATGATTAGGCAATTGACCGGTTTGGATTGAAGACTAGTTGAATAATTGATCTATTGATTCAAGATTTGGTTTAGATATTTATTTTCTTGTGTCTTAAATGTTGTCCTTAACAAGGGACAACTTATTATAGGACCAAAGATGATAGACCAAGATAGACCCAACAAACCCTAGGGGACTAACCTAGTGTCTCGAGGGCTCGTCGATTGATGGCCTTGCCTACGTTATACACAGAGACATTGTAATTCGATTGACTTTGACCAAAAATGACTCATTTTTTATGATGTGAATCATTGTTGAATTCGACTCAACAAAACCCTAAGGGATTGACCTAGTGCCTTGGGGGCTAATTGAAATATGGCCTTGTCTATGTAGCAATGTGCAGAGACAACATAGTTCAACTAGACGTGGACTGACACAGACTTTGACTCTATTTTTTGGAGTTTTTGACACTTCTTGATTTTTTTATTTTTGATGTTTTATGATTTTTTTTGGATTTTGAAGGTTTTATGATTTTTTTGGATTTTGATGTTTTATGATTTTTTTGGATTTTGATGTTTTATGATTTTCTTTTGGATTTTGATGTTTTATGATTTTTTTTGGATTTCGATGTTTTCAAAGCTGATACCGTGCTTAGGATCTTGTAAAGACTTAAGTCAAAGAATATTCCCCAGTCAGGTATAGGACAAACTTATTATGCGCAAGGGAATTGATGGATGCCAAGGATGGTTATGAAAGGCGAAGGATGCTAAATGTCAATGGTTCTCAGGCCATGAGAAGGATGACAAAGCTTTATTATGATAAGCGAAGGATGGGGGGATGGAGGTGAAAAACCAAATAGAATGATGGTAGATGATAAAGAAAATACTGACTACACATGGTGCCTATTTGCTAGGATTTCACCATGGTACTTATCCAAAGTGCCACCGAAGTGGTTTTCACTATTGGATGAATTATTTCTCTTTACTATTTTTTTATTTTTTTCTATTTTTTTGGTGTCGCCAAGATGCCTATTTGATAGGTTTTCATCAGGGTTATGATTTATTATTATTATTATTTTTTATTTTTTTTAATATTTTTGATTTTTTTGTTTTTTTAACTTTTTATTGGGATTCTCTGGAGGTTGTGTAATATTTGCGAAGGTGCATGTTGTTGATGGGATCAGGTAGTGGTTCAACTTCAGGAGTAGATAGTTGATAAGCACAAGACCCATATGTTTTTGTGATGATGTAGGGACCCAACCAATTGGGTTCAAATTTTCTAGGCCATTCTTGATCTGTTTGATTCTTAGGATTCTCTTTCAGAACCAAGTCACCAATGTCAAAGTATCTAGCTTGAACTTTCTTATTATAATTGCACCAAAGATGGTTTTGATATACCTGTAAATGGGTTAAGACATTTTGACTGTTCTCATCCAATAACTCAAGCTCATGCAAACAGGCTATATGGTACTCTTCTTCATCAATAAATTGTTGCATGGATACCCTCAAGGATGGTAACTCAACCTTAATGGGAAGAATACCTTTCAGACCCAAAGACAAGGGAATATGGGGTGGATCTTGTGGGAGTATGAATGCTAGTGCGATAGGCCCATAATGCAGGATTGAGTTGGGCATGTCAGTCATGGCCATTGTCATTGACAATCTTCTTTAAGATTTTAAGTATAGTCTTATTAGATGCCTTAGCTTGGCCATTGCCTTGACGATAGTAGAGAGTGGTGAAATGGTGTTGGATATGAAACTTTTCACATAACTCACATACATCTTGATTCTTAAAGGGATGACCATTATCCATGATGATGGACTGGGGAACACCATAATGGTATATAATGTAGTTAAGTATGAACTTAGATATTTGCTTTCCAGTAATGTAGGTCATCAAAATGGCTTCAATCCATTTAGTAAAGTATTCAGTTGCAACAAGGATAAACTGGTGTCCATTAGCAGAAGTAGGGTGAATCTTTCCCATGAGGTTGAGCCCCCATTAAGAGAATGGCCAAGGGGAAGTAAGTGGGTGTAGCTCCTGAGAAGGTGTGTGTATAATATCTCCATGTATTTGACATCAGTGACACTTTTTCACAAATTAGTAGGCATCACATTCTATTATAGGCCAAAAATATCTCATTCGCATAAGCTTCTTAGCTAGAGTAGGAGCAACAAAGTGAGCTTTGCATATACCATTGTGTACCTCTTGTAAGGTCGTTTGTGCTTCATAGGAATCGATACACCTGAGAAGGGTGCTATCTAGGCTACAACAGTAAAGGGTATCACCGATGGTGACATATTTGAAGGCTTGCCAAATAAAGGTTTTGCGTTGGTTTTTGGATAAGTCGGAAGGGATATTTGGTCATGCAGGTAGTTATAGAAGTCTTTGTACTAAGGATATTCAAGACCAAAAAGTTCACACATGATTTTTGATTTGGGGACCTCGAATGTAGGGATCAACAGTTGTTCCACCAAGAACTCATACTACGAGGCATTGTTAGGAATATCCAAGAGATGTCCAATGGTTTCCATTGCATCAACTGCTTTATTATCAATTCTCAAAATTTTCTCAAAATAAATATCATTGAATTACAACTTAAAACTATCAACCATGCACTTGTAAGGGGTAAGCTTATCATCCTTTGTATCATAGTCATCATTCACTTGACAGATGACCAACTAGGAGTCACCATAAACTTGAAGATCCTTGATTTTTCATTTGATTATCATTTAGAGTCCTCTCAACAATGCTTCATACTCAGTCATGTTATTTTTGCAAGGGAAATCTATTCTATATGACCCAGGAATGAAATCCCCTTGAGGTGTGATAAAAAGAATTCCAACCCCTCAACCATGATTTGTGTAAGATCCATCAAAGTACAATTTCCATGTTGCAGGAGTCTCTATCGCAAAGACAAATTCGTTAGGAAAGTCAGACACTAGAGGATTGTCTGCTATCATTGGTGCATCTACAAGTTCATCATCCATTACTTGTCCTTTTATTGCCTTATGATCAACATATTCTATTTCATATTCTCTCAAAATCATGACCCACTTTTCTAGTCGACCTATAAAAGTTGCTTTGCTCAATAGATACTTTAGAGGATCAATCTTGGCTATCAATTTTGTTTTGTGGTTCAACATATAGTGTCTCAACTTTTGTGCTGATGTGGTGGTTGATATGCATAATATGAAGTGTCTACCATCAATAGGAGGAACAAGAAATGGAGGGGTCAATAAATAATCCTTTATTTGTTGAAATACCTCTTGACAATGTTCAGTCCATATGAAGGGAACTCCTTTACATAACAAATGTTGAAATGGGTGAATCTTTGCTAATTGGGAAATGAACCTTTGGATTGACCACAATCTTCCTTGTAGGGTTCTCAACTGACTTATGTTGGTAGGTGAAGGCATATCTATAATTGATTTTACCTTCATAGGATCAACTTCAATTCCTCTATGAGAAACTGTATCCCAAGAGCTTGCCTGATTGGACCCCAAACACACACTTCTTTGGATTTAGCCTGAACTTATATTCTTCTAGCCTTCTGAAAATATTTTCTAACACTCTTAGATGACCGCCTCTTGTCAAAGATTTTTTCAATAAGTCATCAACATAGTCCTTCATAAGTACATGCATGTAGTCATGAAAAATGGTTGTCATAACTCTTTGATATGTTGCTTCGGTATTCTTGAGACCAAAAGGCATAACATTCCAACAAAAGGTACCCCAAGCACAAGTGAAATATGTTATCCATAAGTGATAACATCTCATATCCTGCTGTGAGGTCTACTATGATATTAATGTTAGGTAGTGGAGAATCATCTTTAGGACAAACCTTATTTAGATCTCCAAAATTCGTGCATATTTTGATACCACTAGTTGGTTTAGTGACATGAACAAGATTAGATATCCATTTTGCATAATCTATGGGAGAAATAAAACCAAGATCTAGAAGCATCTTTAACTCAACCTTTACTAGGAGTGCAATTTACGAGTGCATTTTCCTTAATTTTTGCTTGACTGGTTTAGCATTTGGAAGCAATGGTAGATGATGTAGAACAAGTTTGGGGTCCAGCCTAGGTATATCAAATATGTCCATGCAGAATTAATTTGTCTTTTCAAAAATAATGTAGTGAACTCTAGTTTTTATGTGGTCAAAGATGTTGTGAACTGAATGATTCTAGGATTGTCCTTTGTCCCAAGATCTTTTGATTCTTCTACTAGTAATGGAAATCTCTCTCAATCAATAGGGAGACTATCCAACCTTCCATCCTTACGTGCCTCATTAAGGTTTTCACCTTTAGATACATCATTTATTTTTAGTTTTTCATGGTCTAAAGGCGCCTTTCAGTTTTCACCTAGAGACCTATCCTTTTTATTTTTATTTTTATCATTTTTCTCACTTTTGTGACTAGAGGAAGGAGCAGACTCTCCAAAATATATTGCATTATCAAGCTCTATGATGAAACCAACTTTATGATCCCCACTCAATATTCCTTCATGAAGTCCCATGAACTCGACAATTGCTTTGTTATTCTCGAATGTGTCTAAACTCAGTGGTCCTTGTTGGTCCCAATCTATCAGTTGTGAGTAAACAAGGGGTAAGCCATCATCGATATCATCAAGAGTGAAGGTAGATATGGTAAAGACAAAGGTATAGTCAAGATCCCAAAAGGAATCAATATGAATATTAATGTCCATGATATTGGTCGGGGAGGATAAGTCAAAATCTTGAAAGGTCTTGACTAGGTCATACTCACTGGATGTGTAGGAATCCAATTCCCACTCATTAGAATCAGTTTCAACATAGTCCTCATATTTCTCAATTTCATTTGAAACATTAGTGTTCTCACTTGAAGGCAACTTAGTACGAGTAATACTCACTTTTGATGGTACGTACGCTAACCCAACGTATTTTGGTAGGTGAGGAGACAATATCGGTTCCATCATTCCATGTTTGTTTAAGCCAAGACCACTATGTCCATCATATCATTGTTGCTTCATTATCAAGAACCCTTTTGGATACTGCTCAAATGGTAATTGTTTAGGCTCAATGTCTTCTTCATCTCTGTCGATCCATGTAGAGATGACCTCACCAATGGGCACTTTGCTTAATTCCCCCCATTTAATGAAGGTGATAGGAGGGTTACAAATGATGATTTTAGGCTAAATAGGATGAGGTTATCCATAAGACTTTGGTGATTTAGGAAAATTTCCCACACAAAATAATCTCCATGTTGTACTTCCCACATCCCTTATCATGGATCTTGACTTTGGGTTTGGAAGGTGTGGTGAATGGAGTGGATGATTTGATGAGGGAAGATGGATCAATGTAGTTGGATGAGGTGGAAGATGAAGCTTCTCAGTTGATGGGAACTTGATTCTCAGTGGTTCCTCTTAGATTGTTGCAATACTAGAAAGGATCAGGATCACCTGGTATGGTAATTTCAAGGCCATTGTAGGGAAACTTCAAGCATTGATGGTAAGTGGAAGGTACAACTCTCATGGCATGGATCCATAGGTGACCTAGGAGAATATTGTAGGGCAAGTATAGATCCAAGACATGGAACATTGTGTTATGAGTAGTGGGGCCAACCCTTATGGGAAGTGTGATCAATCCTTTAGATGAGCACTCAACGTCATCATAAGCCTTGATAATAATTGTCTTAGATCGATCTATACAAGCCTCAGAGAATCACAGTGTTGTGACCAATTTTAGGGTACATATGTTCAAACCTATTCTATTGTCTACCAAGACTCGCTTGATTTTATGTTTATTAATATAAACTTCAAGGTGTAGGGGATCATTATGATTTGGATTTTGTGCGAAAATATCTTGTTTGGAAAAGGTGACATGGTGTGGTGTAGCTAAGTATCCAACCATGGCCTAAATTTGGTTGACATTTAGGTTAGAGGGTACAAATTTATCTTGCAAGGCTTTGTCTAGAATGGCCCTATGATTTGGGGAAATGTGAAGCAATCCAAGAATGGATATATGTGCGGGCATCTTTCCTAGATGATTGAGGATATTATATTGGCTCTTCGACTACAGATTAGAGGTAGCCCCTTGCAGGGTCACCTTAGCTTTGTGGCTAGTAACAACACATTCTAAACTTTTATTAATGGTGAAGTAGCAATATGGTTATCAAGGGATTGAATGTGATTAATGGTATAGTCATGTGCAACATGGGGATAATTAGCATTATTATTATTTCTTGAACTATAGGCCTTCCCTTTCCCATGGTCTTGCAAGGGAGTTTTGAATATGGTATGATCAAAATTGGTTTTACCTTATGAATTATCCATTGATATGTCTCCTTGCTTAATAAGATCTTGAATGAGGTTCTTGATTGTCCAAAATGATGATGTTTTGTGTCCTTTGCCACGATGATATTCACAAAATTCATTTTCATTCCACCAATTAGGTTTAACCAATGTTGGTTCATATATTTTAATGTTAGGAAGTTGAATGATGTTTGATTACAATAGCTTCTTCAAAACTGACTCAATGGGCTTCCCTAAGGGTGTGTATGTTCTCTCGGTATGTAGAGGTCCTTTGCGTTGTTGATTTTTTTGGACTGCATTCAATGTCTGATCATGACTGGGTGTTGGTGTGTTTGATGTGGATGGACCCTTAAGATGAAGGGTAGAGTGATATTGATTTACCACTTTAGCATCCACGACTCCATCATTTGTAACATTCTTATTTTGAGACCAAAATTTACCCTTGTCACTAGGAGCATTTAAAGTCTCCTTGAAGATTTTGACTAGTCCTTTGGATACAGGATCCTTCTCAATAAAGACCCCCTTTTCAATGACATCTTCAAAGGTAGTACAACATTTAATTTGAAGTTGAATCATTAGTTATGTGTTTAAGCTTTCTATGAAAATGGTGACCAATTGTTTCTTTGGTATGTGACAAGGAAATTTATTAGCCATGCTATGACATCTTTGATAGAATGACATAAGTGGTTCTTCCTCTTTATGTTTGGTGGTACACAATGTTGCTAGGTTTGTATCACTTTCTATATTGTAGGAAAAATGGTCAATGAATCTATCAACCAATTCACCCATGGATATTCATATCCCGGGAGGAAGGTGTGCAAACCATTCTAGAGTCATCCTCAAAAGGCTTCAACGAAGTAGTCTCATAAAAAATGTGGGCTCATAAGCAATATCCATACATGTCATGTTAAATTCTCGTATATGTTCCACTAGATCCCCTTTCCCTTTGTACTTGTTAAAGTTTGGTGTGGTAAAATGTGGGGGGAAAGGTGGCATGTATAGGTTTTTGTCGAAAGGGTAAGGCCATAATTCCTCCATAGAATATGTCTTCTTAGTTGTCCCCAATTGTATGTTTACCATCTATTGGTGTATTGCTTGCATCTGTTGCATTAAGGTGTCCATAGTGGATGTTGTCATATTGGGTTGTCCTTGCATAAGGGGATCAACATTATTGTTAAGAGAATTATATGATAAATTTTGCACCATTGTGTGATTTGGATTGACAATTTGTTGCAAAGGATAAGGATTACCTTGTTGATAACGTGGGTTGAATATGGTATTAGTGTTGATTTGATTTTGTGGCATGAAATTGGCATTTAGTGTGACGTGTTGTTGCGATGGAAGGGGATTGGTGTTCAAATTTGTTCCAAAGGCCAAGTTGTTATTTAGTGTTTGTGTTGGTACTCTAGATGTGACAATATGAATTCTCCTTATTTTGTTTGGTGGATTTTGACTTGCATTGGTCAACGGTGTATTGTTTTGATTGTCGAATGGATTTGCAAATGTTGCACCCATGGGATTTGAAGATGAGCTACCAAATGTGAATTTTGATCCTTGGTACATGGTATGTGTTCTCTTAGCTCCAAATATTGGTGGATTAGGAATGTGTGTAGTTGTTGCAATGTGTGTTCCCAAGGGTAGACTAGTGAACATTTGTTGTGAAATGGGTTGACCTTGTGTGAATGTGTATTGACTTGGGCCTTGGGTTTGTGATTGTGTTACTCTCTCTACAATTGTGGAAGTGTCAAAGTCAAAGGGGATTTTAGCACCTTTATTAGCAATTATGAGAAAGAATTTGTTGGGGTCTGTGTTAAAAAGCTCATCCACAATTCATATTATCCTTGTATCTTAGGCGTCATGTTCAATTTCTTTAGGGGTAAAACGTTTGTTGACATCAATTAATGTGAGATTGGAAAATTGATTTGATGTTTCCATTTGTGGTGTTTGAGGTGGATTTTAATTTGACCCAAGGTTCTTTTCATTAGTCTTATTGAAAAGGGGATCACTTGAAGAATCCATGTCCTTTCTTTTTCCTCGTGACCTTGTTTCAACCATGTAATACTTGCAACCTAAGGATTGATATTGCAAAGGTGATAACGCAAGGTGAAATATGAGACTAAGCTATGTATTTTTGGATTTTTGAAGATATAATGATGAAAAATGTTAATGCACCTGAGATTAAAGGACTGAAATGCAATGATGATAATGACCCTAGGACCAAAGGATATGATATGTAATGAGACCAAATGAGATTATGAATAAGTTTTAGATATGCAACTAATGTTGAGGTATGCCAAATGAAACTAAGGGTATACACCTTTAGGCCTAAGAAAAAGGTTGCTAACCAAGCTATGGTATTCCAATGTAACAAGCCAGATTGTTATGAACTCAAAAGGACAAGATGTTGATAGGATGATGTTTTGACAAGGTGAGTCTAAACTAAGATGTAAGTTTGAGACCCAATGACAATGACAATTGATTCATAGGAAAGATAAGGTTAGAGAATATATAAGCATGTAACAATGGATTGATCAAGGACATGGTAGGCTTCCTAATCTGTAATTTGAGAGGTGCAAATGACTTAGAATGACCTAAGGTGAAGCAAGCAATGCAAGGTGAGTAATGCAATTTTCCTAAGCCAATGCAATGCAACCTAAATGAATGTGATGAAATGGACTACAAGTCTATAATCAGAGAATAAGGTCACTGTGAAAATATGTCCAAGACTGATATTAGACAAGGATTTTCTCTAAATTATATGTTTCAACAGTTGCGGCTCACTGTCTAGCAAATGCAATGTAATGTTTCATAGTTACGGTGCACTATCACTGGAAAATGCGGCTTATTGTTCAACATTTGTGGTTTTTTGTCTAACAATTGCAGTGCACAATTTGTTTATTGCAAATTTGATGTTTTGAAATGGTTTTCATTTTGGAAATTTTTTGAAATGTGATTGCAAACACAATACACTCTGAAAATATATTTTTTGGCTATTGACTGGTCAAATCCCTATTGCGAATATGTGTATGTTCAAGGGTCATTCACCCCAATTTCCACTAGTATAGCATAAACAAAAACACATCAAGCACTTCCTATCCCTAAGGTCAATGGCCAATGGAAGAACTTTTAGGCCCACAACTTGGAATCTCCTTTGATGCAAGTGTAGGGACACCTTTAGGGGGTGTATTCACTCTTGTCGTTGCGAGAGAGCACAACTAGGGGCCTCCAAGACTGGAAGGATGACCCAATCACCCTCTCCCCAGAAAGCTACAAGTGAACAAGTAGCTTATACTAACTTGAGGATTTATGTCTCATCTCAAGGAAGCCTCGTGGTGAGTAACTTCAGAGTGTGATGTGTATCCCTACATTGAAAGTGACACCAAATAATCTCAATCAAAAAGGTGGCTACTAAGAAATGTGTCTAGTCACAACTCGGGTGACTGATGCCTTACGCGTGTCCAACAAGCCACTTAAGGCTTTAACCAACCCTACTAGGGTACATTAGAATACCACACGTAAACGTGAGTACTTCCCCTTTCAGTTTGGCATTGTATGAAAAAAGCTAACACCAGTTAGGACTTGACTTTCATCTTATCCCTTTTATATAGCGGCCCGAGGGAAAAACCACTTTGGTTCACCAATGAGTTCTCCGTTAGGATGTGTCTCAATTGGTTGGCCCTACTACAAAAGAAAAATAAGATCTAGCAATTTATCTTACACCAAAGAATGCACGAAGTGCAAGGGGAGAGGATAATTTCACTACACCCTATGGGTTCTACAACACAAAATTTGTGCAAGCACACCAAACAAGGAAGACAATGATTAATTTTTAACCCAAATCGAAATGTGCCTAATTAACATGAAAGACAAAACAAAATGCAAGTTGTTTTTTAACCCAAAATGAAATGTGAAGATGCAATTTGTTCGTTTTAACCAAAAATGAAATGTGCCTAATTAACAAAAGATACTGATTTATTTTAGGCCCAAAAATCCAAAATGTTCCTATCTTAAACAAAGACAAACAAAAACCCTGCAAAAGATGGATTAGTAGTTTCAAAGGAAAATGTCTTCTCCCAAGTGTAAGCCACACGCTACAAAGAGAGTATTAGCAAACCAAAAACCTCTATCCTAATGCAAGGAAAGAAAATAAAATTGGAAAGAAATTTGAATTTTTTTTTACCCTAATAGGAAAATGCATTAATTTGGTAAATGTATGCATCGCACAGATGCAACTTAGGACTTAGCGACTGCGACTCATGGCTTAGGGATTGCAGTGTTCGAACTTATGGATGCAGCTGATTGTGTGTCACATGCATCATTATGGTTTTCGATAGTTGCATTGTAGGAACTTGTAAATGCATCATTATTTGAATTTTCATCACTCTGCCAACGAATGCGACTCACTATCTTGCGATTGCAACTCATGAACCTGCAAAAAAACAAAAAAGAAAAACGTATGGATTTTTGCAAAAAAAATCAGATTCATGTGGGGTTCACCAATGTAAGGAAGGTGAAAATTCATGAATAAATATGGTTGAGATCAAGTAGCAACCACTCTACCTAAAATCTAAGCCCAAATCCCAAATCCAAAACAAGAAAGTACAATCAACATGAAAAGTAAATGAAATAGGAAAACTAATCTAAACTCCCCATGTTGAAATTGATTTTCTTCCTTGCTTCTCCTCCATTCTTCTCAAATTACAAGCTTGACCTCAGATTTTGGTGTGTCCAAGTACTTGCAAATGACAATAATTGATAGCAAGAATTTTGGAGAAAATGTGGTTGTAAAGCCAAAATGAAAGAGACAACCTTCTTTTATAAAAAAACTTCTCAAACGAATGAACGAGATCGAAAGTATAGAAGATGCCAAGATCAATGGTGGAGGTTTCATGCACTATAGAGTAGTGGGCTAGGGACGACTAACGATAGATGGTCAAGATTCTTTGAAAATTGAAAGCAATCAATGGTTAAGATTTAATTTGGAAGAAAAGGGAAAATGAGAATTTAATTAAATGATTATTGTGCAACCATTTAATTAAAGTGGAGGAAATAGGAAAGAGACATTAAATAATTAATTTGGATCAATTATTTAATAATAGATAGAAAAGGCTAAGTGAATAGCCAAATAATTAAAATAATTATTTAACTATAGACGAAAGGTGAAGAGTGAATAATTAAATAAATGAGTATCTATTTAATTATAAAGAGAAATGTTAGTGATGTAATTAAATAAATATTAATTTATTTAATTAATCGAAAGCATAATAAAGAAGGGAAGATGAATTAATTAAATAATTAAAATTATTTGATTAATAGAAGAATGTGAAAAAAAAAAAAATTAAATAACTTAAAATTATTTAATTATGCAGGGAAGAAGGGGGGATCGATAGGGAAAAATGGCGTTCACAGACCAAGACATTTTTCAATTTCTATAGTAATCTTCCTTAGGTTAAAGACCTTAAAACCCTGATATAATTGTTGTTTCATTTTGTGAGGCTAGATTTGGACAATAGCTCCATGCACCTTCCTCATTGTGGTTTTTCCTTGTTAGGTTTTCCACGTAAATTCTAGAGTCATGGTTTTGTGCTTTTGTTTTTTACATGTGTTACCTAATTAAGTTAGTTATATGTTTTGATTGATAAGTTGAATTGAGTTGGTTTGAGGGATATAATAATTCACCCCGCTCTTAGTATATATGTGTTCTAACACACATAAGGGTCTCCTACAACTCTCTAAGACTCTTTAATAGGTTGTGTAGCAACTACGTGCTCCCACACCCAAATGTGTAGCAGTGTGACTCCTGCAAATAAGTCGGTGGCTGCTTTGTAAGCCACTTGGCACATATCATGGTACGAATGTGCGAGGATGCAAGGTACCCATGCAAACATAATCTTTTCCTCAATCATGCCCTTAATGAAAAAGCCCCATCCAACTGAAAATCCTCTGGAACATCAATTAGGCATGATTTGACCCATGACGAGTCCTGCTAGAACTAATATGATGTTACACCCCAAATATGTAATTACTATTTACTATTACTATGTAGGGTAAATGTGAACGTAATTTGTATTATGATGGTGAATAAAATGTGCTTGCACTTTGTTATCAATGCATTATGAATGAATGTTATTTCATTTAATGTTATATGAAATGCATATATGTGAAATGGATGGTTATTGAATTAATATTCTAACTGTGAAGATGTATTATGTGTAATGCATATTTTATTGAATAACTGACTACCTTGGGCATATTTTGAGAATGTGGATGTAGGTATATGTTCATTCCTTTAGGCGGAGGGGAAGTATCACTCAGGAGAAGATCTTGGTTAAGTAACCAGTAACGTAACCTATCTAAGCTTATTCACACACTCACAGTAGATTACTTGAGTCTAATCATTGAGTTGGAAAGTGGTAAGTCATCCTTAGCGCAATGTGTCTACATTAGTAAGGGTCTTTATTACTATTGAATAAATGCTTGAATGATGTTTATCTGTTTGAGCTTGCGAGTCCTTCCTCATGTTTCTGGGCTTGTTTGTGTGGTTGATTGAGTATTGGGATATATGCATATGTCAGCATATGCATACGATGGATATAATGGGATGTCCATATGAGTATGATGACACATGTATAGAGATGCATATATGTATATAAATGATTGATATGAAACTATATTCAT
>VDFB02330441.1:0-23557 GCA_007258455.2 Sequoia sempervirens | reverse complement strand
TGTCAAAGAAACATATCCCATTCTCCCACCAACCACACACTATCATATCAACAAGAAGAACATTGACCCGTCGAAGAGACATCTCCCAATATCTCACCAATAATGCACTGTCACTTTGATAAAGTTCTCCTTACTCCTTATCGCTCCATCAGTAAGTCACTATAATTCTAAACATAAGAACCTCTAGTCAAAGGTTTTGAACTTTTTAAAACCCATGACATGCCAATATATAGTTGTTTCTTCACACCTTCAAGACACCACCAACCTAGGCGATGGGGTCAGTCACCAACATGACTAAGATGCTAATTCAGAGGGTTTCAAAACTTGAGAACCCCATGAATTAGGTTAGGAAAACATGGAATCCCACGACTCAAATCTCCTTTGCCATATTTTTCCTTTGTTGCTCCATCGAAGAGACAATCTAGACTCCTACCAAGATTGAATTGTCTCGCTGACCCGCTAGAGATGTATAACCTTGAAGCTCTAGGCAGAGGTATCGGTCACCTCCATGAGATGAATGACAGAAGTTGTAACTTATGTGACTGGTTACCTATTGTTGACAGTCAATGCTAAAATAGAAGAACATATTGAGGGCGTCATGAGTGTAAACAACCTAGGGTTTAACTAATAAACCCTAAAACACCTAAAGGAAAATATAATTCTTTTCTATTGTGTTATACATCCTCTGGGACTACACAATACCTTTCTGAAAATCTCTCAAAAAACCCATCATGAATTTTCCACTCAATTCGCCATCAGATTCACTACTCTCTCATCCATATTCTATCATCATTCCAGCAAAATCCTTTGACTGATTTTCACTTTTGAAATTAATGACAACTATATGTGCTTCTTCATAGGATCAACACACTTCTCCTTTGATCCCATTTTGACATAAATGACAACATATTACAACAATCTCCCCCTTTTTCATTGATGGAAAAATTTAAATGAGCTCAATGATACCAATTAACCAATTCAACATTTGTGCCAATATCATCTTTACTTTCTCCTTCTATTATTTCTTTCTCCAATGCTCCTCTTTGAGCATTTGCATGAATTTCTCTCCCTTTGACATCAATGGAAAAGTGATCACTCCTCTAAAATAATTCTCCCCCTTTGACAAGCAATGCAAAGGGTCTAGTTGTTCTCTAATATCCTCCTTTGACATTCCTTCTTCTTTGCTCATCCTTATGAGCATTTTCATAGCTTTCTCTCTTATGCTCTACTTTGAGCATTGGTCACTTATTCCTTATGCTCAATTCTTTTGAGAACTTTCTCATCCTTTCTCCTCTTCATTATCTTAGGTCACCATACTGCTGTAGCCTTCACTTCTTCTTAGCAATGGAAAAGGGACTTAGCTCCCCCTTTGACTGATACCAATTGAAAAAAATATTTTCTTTTGTACCAATTGTTACATTCAATCTTTTTACTACAATGGAAATACCATATGCTTCAACCGCTCTATACCAATTACAAAATATCTAATGCCAGTTGAAGTGCCATTGCATGCTTAGTGCTAGTAAGGTCTGATATGAATTATAGATATTCCATTCATGCTCTGTACCAATTGAAGTCATATACTTGACACCAATTGATGATATCATGCCCTTATAACAATTATCATTCTGATATTGTAAATGTGTTCACTTTATGCTATGTACCAAATGATATCTTGGACTGCATTGTATCAAGTATAACACTGATTTGATACCAATAGCACCCCCCCCTTAGACCTTGTTCCATTATTCACTAGTTTCATTTCAAGAGCTTTATACCAACTAACCTGTTCTGAACCAACATGCAATGATCTGATGCCAATTTAAAATAAATATATAGAAAAATTTCCTCTTAGCCATAACTCTTCTTCTTGTATGTAAGAAGCATTTTTCTTGATAGAGAATCTACCCAACTTTTTCTACAGTATTTGATATCAATTTCTGCAGTTGACTATCCTCTCCTATGTCGATGTTCTTACACCTTGACAAGAATTTCAAGGAGCAAGAAAGTGACTATAAATTTGCAACCATCAAGTTTTTAGAAATTTTTAAAACATATTTTATCTGACTTGATCTCTCCTTCATTTACAGGGATGAATAAGATACCAATGAATCTCCCCTTGGACTCATGCCCTATCACTACAAATTAGTGATGTAAGGTAGAAGCAACCATATGGAGCATTGTCTACCAGTCTTCTCTCTCTAGATCATCTTGTGCACCTTCTTTGATACATCAACCTTATTTTCAACAACATGAAAACCATTTTTCACTCTGGAAGATGTATCTTTCCTTTTATTCTTCCTCTTTCTCTGTACTACAGATCTCACAAGATCTAATCTGTAGTCTTTAGCTATGTGACTGAAGTTTTCACACTTGTAGCATACTACATACATATTTCTTATAGGAGAAAATGAATTTCTATTAACATGTTTTGTGCTCCTTCTAGGTGCAACTCTACAATCTCTAGCTCTATGACCATACTAATTACATACATAACAATATCCATCAAAACATGATGAGTACCTGGTCATATAATTTCTCTATGTAGGATGAGGTGGCCTTCTTTGATTTGACATCTTTGCATATCTCATCCTTGGGGATCCATTCTCATCAGCTCCCATAGTATTTTTTCCTTTTCTTTGATACCTTGGAACTGATTTCTTCATCTTTTTATCTGTTGCAAGCTCCTTCAACTTATCAACAATATCCTTATCTGGTTTCTTCATCTCAATAGTGATGAGATTATTTTCTTCTTTTTCTTTCTTCACTCTAGCAAAGCCTTTTTTTGATCTTCCATTTCTAGAGGTACTTGTTGGAAATCAAGATTGTACCCTTAGTCAAGTTGAGCTTGGCTATCCTATTGCAACATGGAAACACTCCATGATTTTTGGGTAAATCAATGAGTGAGAGTGAATCTCCAGAGTGGTCTAGTTCCCTCTAGTAAAACATCTAATCTAAAGACTTTCAAGGGAAAATGGGAGGAAGAAAACTAAAAATAAAATCATGCGGCCTAAGATTATTAACTAGAAATTTAGTGGTCTTGACAACTTAATACTCACAACAATCTCTTTTAAAACTTGATTCTCACAATCCCACCCTGAAACTACCTAATTCATCAATAATTTTCACAAAGGCTAACTAATGGAACATAGAATGCAACTTGAATTGGAATAGACTCTTGAAACCAAAATTCACAAAACCAAGACATAAAGAGGATTTAGCTCTTGAATCACATTTGACATCAATTGATATTGTAAACTTTAGACAAGAAAATAGGAAGGAGAAGCCTGCTATTTTTATTGAGATGAAGGAGTACAAGATAAAAATCTGATTCAAATGATTTTTCAAGTCTCTCTACAGTAAATATGAGAGAAAGTAATAGAATTTTGAACCCTTGAAAAATTAAAAATTCTCAAACTTATAGCCTTCAAGTGACATCAATGGTGAGAATAGAAAAATCAGCTTCATCTGCATCTCAGAATGGTAACTTTTTCCACTTTTGAGCACAAGGAAAAATCCTAAAAAATAGTGTCATAATCTGCTCCAAACTACATCAAAAAGATGGAAACTTTCCATCTCCAAAGGGTCCATCCAAAAATCCTAAAAATCAGGTGCAAATAGCACAAGAACTAAAAAAGAGAAAGTCGAGTTTTCCATCTCTTTCCCAAATCTGCCCAAGAACTCCAACTTGAAATAGAAACTTTCAATGAAGACTCAAGTACTTCTTTAGATAACAATTAATTGAGCAATTCATAAGAATATTGCTTAATTAGATGTTTTACAATTTGAAATTTTAGAAATAGAAAGCTCTGTTTGACTTCAGTTTGAACTTAAATATTCTAATTTTGCAATTCCAAATGAAACTTCATACTTTGCAAAATCAAAAAATTTAAAGACAAGACTCTTATTTATTTGATTTTTCTATAAAAAATCATAAAAACTAATTTCAGGAAAACATTATATTTACTCCATATTCAAAGAGGAAAACCTAGGGTGCTAAAAACTTAGACAAAATCATGAGACCTAAGGTTATTAACTTGATTTTTATGCAAAGCCTGAAATATTTCTAAGGCATAAGGAAGGCTCGCCCTAGAATGAAAGGACCAAATCATTTATTATTTTCTCTAAAAATCAAAGAAAAGAATTAAGGCTAGGTTTGACCTAGGAATGACCACTCATAAGGCATTAATATGGCACTTGATTTTGAAAAGAATGTGATTAAAATCATATTCGAATTAAGCACATGGGGAAACCCTAACACCAAAACGACCCCTATCTCACACTTTGACCATCATTTTACTCATCCAAGTTTGATGAAAATAGTGCTCTACTATTGGCCACCATGGAGAACTAGGGTTTGAGATGGAAAATTCACCATTCGAGTTGGTTTCATGTCGATTTTTGGTGCATATTTCTCTACATTCAATGGTGAATCGTTTTTTTGCATTTTAATGACTTTTTGTCTTCATTTGACAGAGGAAAATGGGCCTTTAGGCCGTGGCCATGGCTGGTTTTTGATGTATTCTATGTGTTTCCTTGCTTGTGTTACTTCTTCACTTGTTTGGCTGCCATGAAAAATGCTTTGTGTAAGCTTTCTTGAGGAAGTTTGGTCGTGGGCTTGGATTGGTTTTTCAATCTACAGCCAAGGTAAGCCTTCCTTCATCATTTTTAAAGCATTTCCATTCTTAAATAAAATCTCAACTTGAGCTTATTTGAGCAAACAAGTAGAGAATGAATATTTTCTGAGAATGGCCATTGTTTTGGTCATGGCTTCACCATATGTGTTCCTCTTGTTTTTGTAGAATAGTCCTCTTTTGGGCTCAACCCATGATGTAAAAATGTATGGAATTTACAAAGAAGATAAAACTTGGAGAAAACTATGCATTTGTTTTTGTTTTTAAGGCCTTGTAGACCCCTCATGGCCACGTCCATTAGCTTTAAAATCTCCATTTTATGAAAGGATCCATTATTAAATACACTCAAACCCTTGTTCTCTTTGCATTTCAAGCTTTTGAGATGAAAAAACCAAGTGGGTTTGGTGTTTTGTGCAGGGAAACCTCCTCTCAAGCCACATCCATGAGAGCACTAACTAGGGTTTCAATGCATTTTTTCATTTCCCATATATTCCAATGAATATGCATAAGCAATATGTTGTTCATTTTCTAGGTTTGCAAACCCATCATGGCTAAAACCATTAAGTTCATTTTATAGAGCTCCAATGTCGACATGAGCTCGAACCATGGTTGTCTTCTTTCTGTATTTGCATTTAGAGCTCAATACCCTAAATGGGTATCACCATTTGGTGAAAGAAAATTACTCTTAGGTTGCAGCAATGAGAGTTCAGTTGGGCCCATTTGACATTTTTTTATGGGTTCGAACTACCCATAACTCTGGATTTTGAAGCTTCTTATTGCACACCATGTGGTTTTTCTCTTAAATGTTCAAAACTAGCACCACTGCACTTGTCTCCATCTTGAAACCCTAGCTCACTATAGCATAAGCTCACTGCCTCTGAAAGCAAAATGGCTTCATGGCTGCCCTTATGCTTTTGTACTTTCATTCTCTAGAGAGATAGATGTAATGAAGGATTTATTTTTAGCATATTTCCATAAAATTGAATCATGCCATAACCATGGAAACAAAATTTGAATGCTTTTCTTTCACTTTACTTACTTGTAAGGCTATACTCAGTCATCATGGTGCAACCGTAGATTACTTTGTTGCTTATTGTCACTTATTTCATGCACTTGAATACTTCAGAAATGCATCTCAAGCTTTCACTTTCTCACTATCTCATTTGGCATTGCAATGAAATACTCCTTTGTCTCTGTAGCATTCACAATGTTGAGACAAGCACTAAGTTTCTACAAATTTATTTAATGAATGGTGTTGCTTCAAGTGTATTGCATTCTCATTTCAATAGTACTTATTTTCATTCACTTATTGACTTTCATGCTTTAATTGCAACCACTTGTCACTCTGTTTCTTGATGAATACAACCTTTCCTTTGTACTCTTCATGCATTTTTATCTCCTAGACAGCAAATGTTGACATGAAATTTTGATTTATGCATAGAATATTTTGAAATACAACGCCATGACGAAGGTGTTTTGAAGTTTCTAAAATTGCTTTAGCTGCTATTGATGACTTGTAAACAAGGAATTATGTATGCATGTTCACTATCTCATTCCATGATGATGCGCTTAATTATGATTCACTTGAGCAGTTGATCCTCTATGATCTTCAATTCATTGCACTTTTAGACTTGATTGTCCTAGATGATCACTTGCTTGAGCTCTTATGACACTTTTGATGCACTCCTTCAGATGCATATCTCTCTTGAGCAATACTGAATTTTTTCTTTTCTCAACCCCTCTATGAAATGTTGAGGGGTAGCATGCTGAGCTCAACCCTTGTGGGATCCCATTTTACACCACATGCTATAAAATTTTCAAAACAAATCAGCAACATGGATTTTCCTATACCCACACAAGAAACAAATAGTGTTAGATTAAAACAATAAATTCAAAAGTTTCTTATGATGTTTTCTCCTTGGTATTCTCTTGCACTCCTCTTGTCTTTGCTCAATTGAGTCAATGAATCATAAATAGTATTCTACGTTACTGTTGATAGATCATGTAGGAGGATTCATAACCTAGGCTCTAACAAAAAATTTCATCCACTTGTAGGTTCACTTGGAGAATGGGAGCAGAGAGGAGAGCTCAACACTAAAGGCAACTAGAGGACAAGTTCAAGCAATGACAACTATGTTCCCTCTTATATGCTCCTTTTTCTTTCTAATCTTCAGTAGCATAGTGTACTCTTTATGTTACATTGTTTTGGCTACTCCCACGACTTATTTGGGACACTTGATTCTCCTTTTTACTCCAATGAATACAAAGCAACATTTGTGCAATTCTTGTTCAACTTTGTACTTATCTTTTACAACAAATGTATGAAACATTGTGTATTGAACAACTGCATACAAAATGAAGTACTTTATTTTGCATTAAATGTTGCAAATAATGAATGGAAAACTTAAACACATTGCACTTCCTTTAAAACTCAAAACTCAAAACATGCAATGGTTTAAACAACAACAAAAATAACTAAAAATTTTCACCTTAAAATGAATTTGAAATAACTAGCTCTGTCAATTTAAGCTGTGGTGAAAAATTGATAATAGTATTTTCTCTGGAACAACTTGTGCAGGTTTCCTCTTCCTTTGTGCAACATCCTTCTTCTACTTTAAATTTTTCATACAATATTGCAATAGTACTGGTAGAGGAACTCATTCCTTTCTCAAACCCAAGGCCATATTTTTCTTTGGGTTTTGATGGCTTTTATGCTTTCACTAATTCATCAAGTATCTCAAAGCCACCTTTCAACTTTAGGCCTTTTTCAATCTGCTCTTTAGCAATTGCTAAATCTTTTCTCAACACCTCTACTTCTTCTTTCAACTATATGCACTCTTTTGATTTAGACTGTAGGTTAGTCTAAACTACATATTTTTCTCTTCTTTCTTCTTCCACCTCAATCTTCAAGCAGATCACCATCTAATTAGATTCTTCAATACTATTAATCATCTTTTCTATCTCTTCTTGTGCATTCAACTTTTGTTCTTCATTTTCTTTTCTCAATTTCCTAATATTGTTCAAAGCACTAATGAGTTATCCTTCTAGGTTTACTCCTTCATTATCAAAGGTTCCATCTTCTTCATCTCTATCAAACCTCTCAATCTCTTCATCAGAGGTCGTTGGAAATGGGTCAACCCCATGGAAACTTCCATGTTCATCATCTGATCTACCACAACCATCAGATCACCCTTTTTCTCTTCTTGCACGTGTGTATTATTTTTATTGTCCTTTTCCTTATCAAAATCATTTACTTATTCATAAAAACATTTAGAAACAAAATGATTGTGATTACCTCTATGTTTCCTAAATCCATTTATTGATCTTATAAAGGAATCAACTTGTTCTTCACTGAGCTCTTGTGATCCAGAGGTAGATATTTCTTCTTCATCATATCTTGTTGTAGCTTCACTCATACTCAAACTTTTAGATTCACTTTCATATTTCTGAATCAATACCTTTATTTCTTCTTTACCATCCTCTTCATACATTCTCTTCAAATTGTTCCAGACTTCATGTGTTTTTGACAATGCATGAATTTGACCAACACAGAACTTGACACTCCATGAAGAATTTTATCTCTTGTTGTAGCATTATCCTCATATTCCTTGTTTTTAGCTTTAGTTATTATAGGTGTAGCAAGAATTGTATATCCATTTATAACAGACATCCAAACATCCAATCCTATGGATCCCAAATATCCTACGATCAATGAGCTCCAAAAAATATATCTTGATCCATTAAAGATAGGTCCATCATATGCAAGTAAACTTTCTTGACTAACCAATGTGTTCAATCTACCAATATATACCCGACCTGATTAAGCTTCTCCTACGGAACCTAGGGCTCTCATACCAATTGATGAAACACAATGATCTACTAAGAGAGGGGTGAATCAATAGATATTAAAAAATTAGCTCTTAAGACCTAAGTTTGTGCATACTACTTTCTTTAACCCTTAATGTGCATATATTAATCATGTGATACAAAAATATGTATGCACACAAAAACATCACATAACACCAAATATACGTGGAAAAATTGATATGGGAAAAACCATAGTGACTAAGGCTACTTGAGTCTACTACTCCAATACAACATCACAATCCAAATCTCGGTTACAATGTTTTAGGGATACTACCTAAGGAAGCATCAACTACCTAATTTAGAAGCAACCACTTCAAGGATGCAACAACACCCTAATCTAACCTAAAACACAATAAATTGAGGCAACCACCTCTGTGATAACAATTTCATATATGCATACATTGGTACTACCTAACCTCTAATGCATCATTACATTCAATACATTGTTGCACTTACTGCAACTCACACTCTCTTGCTAAAGCT
Organism: Sequoia sempervirens; assembly: GCA_007258455.2. Lineage (NCBI taxonomy): Eukaryota > Viridiplantae > Streptophyta > Pinopsida > Cupressales > Cupressaceae > Sequoia > Sequoia sempervirens. The sequence continues at coordinate 14,573 of VDFB02330441.1, read as the reverse complement.
ACACTCTCAGCAACACACCCCTACTCTGCACTCTCTCTGTACATAGAAAAAACATTGTTCTATCTTGCTACACTGCACACACTCTTCACTATGAATGCAAACACCTAGAGGATGTTTTGTATTACAGTCTAGGACTTCACAAAATGCATTCTTTATGTGCTCTGTTTGTAATGCCCTGTCATAATAACCTAAGGAATGTTGCAATAGTGTATAAAAGTGAAATATTTTTTTTTTAAGTATAATTATTAAGTTAATTAGTTGCATACATTCATTAAGTTACGCGACGATACACTACTTTGAGTTTTCCATAAGTGACTTTAGTATTTTGCATTGCACATATTAATTAACATTAACATAAAGATAAACATTGCATTTCATTTAATATTCCATTCAAGATAATATAAGGTACAAACATGTTTCCATACATTGCATTTGATAGATTATACAATACTCATCCATCTGATGAGGTAGTTCTATAATAATTTACATTTACAAAAGTTCACCTCATAACATTTGAGGGATGTTTTCAATTACAAGATTTACAATATACAATGATGAAATACACATAAGTTTCAAAATGCGAGCTCTCCATCCATGAAGCTCTCAATGCCATAATCATAAACTGGGGACCCAACAAAGTAAGGTTCACATTCCACCCAACCATGTGGTACACGTAGGTCCACCCCCCGTGCTAGGAGATAGTAATATGGTTACCTAGACATAATCTACTAACCCTAGACACTAGTACATAACAAACTAATGGTTACATTGCTTCTAGATTTAGACAATTGAATAAATTACAAACACAAGGTTAACTATTACTTTAGGTGGAGTGTCATCACAATATTGCAAAGGTTACCCTAGAGTTTCTTCCTAGGTTCCAGCCCCCAACATGGGTTACCCCGGTAACCTCTTACGAAATCCAGCCCCATTGCATACTATTGCAGAATCGAATGTCCTTTGAAGAAACAAGACACCGATTTTCCATTACAGGCCTTCTCGTCTTATACTCAAGACTGAACTAGCTCAAGAGTCATAAGCGAGGCATAAACATCTGGTTAAGAATTTTAATCTATCTATTATGTTCTTTAGTTGTCACTAAGTTACTAACTCTTTGTAAGTTACCCTGACACCACTTTGTGTGTCGAACCTTACAAAAAGCCACTCCCCTAAACATAACAAAGGATTCTATGTTCTCTGGCTAAGGTTTACAAGGTGTACAACATACATCAAACAATTTCAACACCATTCATAACGAACTTCAATGTCTACATTCACAAAAATCAGGTATCTAAGTACCAACTAATATCATGTACACATCTTAGCCAACATATAATTTCAGCTTAACAAATAGAATCCCCATGGTAATAAGTTGGTTTGGAAGACTTGTTGATTTAATACTTTCCCAATATTCCAAACGAGGAAACAAAAATTTAAAACAAATTGATAATTAAAAATCTACGTTAGGATATACTAGATCCAATCAATCAAAGTATGTGATACACAAACTCAATCATTTAAAGTATCATTTATTTTCCATTCTATACCAAAAATGAAATCTATTCATAAACATTTATTGTAATGAAATTTATGAATACTTCAGAATAATAGTTCATTCTAAGCTCAAATAACATAATCAAAATAAATCAATTGTCATAATATCTATTTCTAGATATTTATTAAATCATTCTTATAAGTATTTCATTTATACATAATAACTCTTCCAAAATCATATAAACATTTAAATAAATACAAATAATTATAAATATTATGTATGCATATTATATATACATATAATATATATTATGGTATAAATATACATTATATATATATAATAATATATATATACATAATAAATATAACATAAATTCATATTACAAATACCAAATCATGGATTTAAAAAGTGCATTGAAAACATATTATACAATGGGAATTAGGGCCAAAAACCCTAACCCGTGCACAGTGCCGCGCACAGTGGGGAAGGGTTGCCTTCGCAGCCCACCCCACAGGCTCAGCCGCGGTGGCTGAGCCATGCGTTGCCCGCATGGGCGGCGCTGGCTCGGCCCTCGCCGTCATGCCCCTGCGGGACAGCTGCGGGTAGCCCCCCGCCCACACAGAGCTTCGGCTCTTTTGATTTTTAACACATTTTTTTAAAAATACATTCACTATTAAAAACAACAAATTTAATAGAATTTCGACTGCGGATTTTCGCCCGTACGGCGATTCCAAAATAAAATAAACACAAAATTTTAAATGAGTTCCTTCCACAATCCAATTTATAAATGAAATAAAATATATATGTATATATATATATATATATATATATATATATATATATATATATATATATATATATATATATATATATTATATATATATATATATATTATATATATATTATATATATTATATATATATATATTTATACGATTTAACAAGATTTTCATATAGAGGATTTTTCAGAAGTTTAATGGGGTTTTCAAGGGAAATAGTGAAAATTTTCACAGAATACATAATATTTTATTTTCTAGAAGATTTCAATAATTTCCTTTCACACAAATTCCTTTTTCCAGAAAGTAAAGAATCTTAATAAACCCCTTTCCAGAAATACACAGTAAGTACTTTTTTTTGAAAAATATACAGAAGATTTAAATTAAAGAGATTTCTTTCACAGATATTCTTTCTAAACAATTAATTTAATCCACAAGAAGAATACCTGATATCCCGAAGCTTTTGAAGACAATCTGGAAATGAAATCCTCTATTGTTTCCTATAGCCTTCCAAAACTTTTCCCAAGAACAGAACCAAAGCCCAAATAGCAACCAGAAATTTCCACAATCTTGCAATAAAATCCCATAAAAAACATACAGAGGATTTTTTTTAAACAAAGCACCAAAATATTTTCCCGTGAATGATAGGATAACCTCTATTGATTTTCCCAGATCCAATTTTACCTCTGTAAACAAATTTCCTCAACAATATTCAATTAATGCACTGGCAACACATGTCGAGAAGTGGTTGCAAAATATCTTCTCCACCACTTCTCAGCAATCTTGCCAATTTCAAATTGCATGCCTTTTATTTAATTTAATTTAAATTTTCAATTTTCAAATGCAAATTTACTTATTAATAAAAATTGTCATTTCCACAAATTAATTTAATTTCAAATAAAGCTATTCACACACTTAATAATTTAATTTAATTAATTTATTTATTTAATTAAATAAGTCTAATCTTTTAAGATCAAACCATTTAACCAAATAAGCTAACTAATTAATTAAATAACATGTAACTAATTCCTTCAATATTAAAATTAATTTAAATAACAGTAATTTAAAGCACAATAAACTATCATTAAAAATCAACCAAATTTACCTTTCAAACAATTTATCCAAACAGAAAATGACAAAACAACCATGACACAAAACTAAAACTGACAATGTACAATGACCGGGTTATAGACTAAACTAGGGTGAACCAAACTACTATCTCCCAATCAACGTATCCGTTGAGTCTTGACATGCTCAGACCTGAGTACCCAGGTGGAGTCGGTGTCATGTACCTGCAATCCTACAACCAAGAAATAACATTCATATATATATATATATATAAAAGCCATTGAACAAGCACACCGTGCGGAGAAAATCATGGATATCATAGGGCACTCGCAAGCGAGTGATACGATTCCGTTCTCCACACCAATACACGTCACATCAGACTGACAAAATAAATAACTGTTAGTCCATCAAAACATATGCATAGCAAGAATCATCTGAAAGTAAACATCTACACTATCTCAAAGCATGTCTAAAATCAGTAATCACCATACAATGTATCATCATGTCACAAAATAAATCCACTATCGCTCAAAATCAGCAATCAAAATATCCAAACAAAGTATCATAATCTAACAGTGTGAAAACACAACAGCAGAAAACATAAGCATAAATGGAGGGTTACTACACTATTTCTCTCTCTTTTCCTCTTCTACACTTAGAAAAAAAAAATTCTATCTTCCTATGCTACACGCTCTCCCTCTATGCCACTAGTGCAAACTCAACAATACATACTTCTATTCAACTCTTTGTGCATTGACTGACTTCACATACATAGCAAATAGAAAAAATTAGACAATTCTCATACTTTCTTCCTTTTTCCTTAACTCCACCAATCTATAATCTCTTCCTCAAGATTTTCACCATCGTTCAGATCTTCTCAAATCTTCTACTAATGTTTCCTTCACTTGAAAACTTCACCAGCAAGCTAACTTTTCTCAAGCTACACACCACTTTCTAGCTCATCATAAATTCATCTAATAGGACCTATTAGATATCTCCATTGTCACTCTACCTTGGCATCGAGCCAATTCCGAATTTAATTTTGTTGCAGAGAAATTGCCTGAATTAGCACTCTATCGACCCTAGAATCTGATACACATTAAATGTATTCTCTTTCTGGGTAAGATCAAATTCTATCTTGATCACTTCTCAAATCTGTTCCGTTGACTTGAAGATCAAATATTTATTTAATTGGTTGTTTGGCATAGCTAGACCAATTAACTCCTTCCTCTATGTCAGTTACTAGACAAAACCCCTGTTCACACAAACCATACCATTGTATAGCTTCAAGATTGAATACTGGTTGTTGATCTTCTCTTTCATGCCAAGATCATCTATTCATCTCAGCACCTTTAAATCACCATTGTTTGATTAGATTCAGTTTAACTATCACTATTGATCCTCATCTCATGCTAGTCTCTTATCACTGTCTGATCTTTATTGCTTGATCTCCATTGTTGATCTATCATATCGCTCTATCACTGGGACACTTTACCAACTCTCTCTGAAACAAGTAGGTTACACCGATATGATTGCCATGTTATTTGATTGGGCCCACAACCTACATGTCTTCCATGTCATTGCCAACTAATTCACAACAGTGATGAGAATTAGTACACCAAGAAATCATTCTCTACCACCTGTCAACCTTCATCACAGTCAGCTTCTAGAGGCTTCATGCCTTATCGCTCTATCAGAGGGACATCTTCAAGACTCACATTGATAGCATCATCTCACTCTGATGAGTGAATGTTCCTCCTTATCATTGTGTCAAAGATACATTCATCAATGTCATGTCAATACACCCAAGTCACATCGATGAGATAACCATCGGGTTATCGAAGAGACATTCAATCCACTCTCATCGATATGGTATTGTCACACTGATACCATTTGCTGCTACAAACAAGTGGTTCCCACACCATCGTGTCATCACACATCACCATCCAATATCGCTTTCTACCATGTGTCATCTTGACATTCGCTCTCTAACTATACATTACCATGCCTCAAAAAAAATCTCTTGTCACCATACCACGTTGGGTCCCATAGTTAGCATCATACTCCCATCACCCTATTGAAGAGACTTTCTTTGAATTCTAGGTGATACGCCAATGTATCACCAATGAAAGAGTCATTGGGTTGTCGAGGAGACATGTGAGCAGTCTCACCGACGACCATCAATCATGCTAACAGAAGCCATTGACGATGTCACCTTTCCACCTCATCACCATGTCACTGGATCATAATCCACAACAAGGATGTGGATTACCATTTATGCATTCTCATTATGTCATTCATCTACTTTGTCATCTCTGTCACCCATGTCATCGTGTCTAGCTCCCACTTGAGCACTACCTTCACATCACCATGTCAGAGAGACATGGATAAATGTCTCACCAACACCAGAGTCTCATTGACAACACTTCCATACTCTTTATTGCTCCATCGAGAAGACTTCTTCGATAATCTCACCAATACATCAATATATCATCGATAAGATAGCTATCAATCTATCAAATATACATGGATGAAACTATTTCCAAAATTGTATTGTCTCATCGATAAATATCCATAGTGTTTCCATTGCTATGTAGAAGAGACATAGCCATTCTCTCGCTGACCACACATTTTCACATCGACAAGAAGAACATTGACATGTCAAAGAGACATCTCCCAATATCTCACTGATAATGCATTGTCACTCCAATAAAGTTCTCCTTAATACTTATTGCTCCATCGATAAGTCACTAAAAGTATAAACATAAGAACCTCTAGTCGAAGGTTTTGAAATTTTGAAAACCTGCAACATACTGACATACAGCTATTTCTTCGCACCTTCAGAACACTGCCAACCTAGGAAATGGGGTCATTCATCAACATGACTAAGTTGCTAAGTCAGAGGGTTTCAAAACCTGAGAACCCTGTCACATAGATTAGGAAAAATTGGAATCATGTGACTCAGATCTCCTTTTCTAGATTTTCCCTTTATCACTCCATCAAAGAGACATATTCCAGACTCCTTTCGACATTGAATTGTCTTGCTGATCCACTAGAGATGTAGTACCTTGAAGTGCTAAGCAAAGGGGTCAGTCACCTCCATGAGATGAATGCCATAAGTTGTAACTTATGTGATTGGTTACCTACTGTTGATAGTCAACACTAAAATAGAAGAACATATTGAGGATTCCATGACTATAAACAACCTAGGGTTTAATTGATAAACCCTAAAACACCTGTAGGAAAATATAATTCATTTCTGACATGTTATACATCTTCTGGGCCTGCACAATACCTTTCTAGAAAGCTCTCAAAAAACCCATCAAGAATCTGCCACTCAATTCACCATAAGATCCACTAGTCTCTCATCCATCTTCTATAATCATTCCAACAAACTCCTTTGCTTGATTTGCAATTTTGACATCAATGACAACTATATGCAGTTCTACATAGGATCAACACACTTCTCCTTTGATCCCCTTTTAACATCAATGAAAACATATTTCATCAAGAGTAATGAGCATGTGAAGAAAATTAATCCTACTAAAGTAAAGAAGGAAATGGAAAAGATTTGGAGAAAGAAAGAGGAGCTTGGGAACAAAGATGAATCAAGAAATATAAATGAATCTATACCTCCCTCTGGTGTAAATAATTCTTTTGAAAAATAAACCTAAGCATGGGCTTAGAGGGAGCAATAATAGAAAAATAAAAAAAATCCCTACAAATTTGAGGTTTCAAGGAGTGACACTAAGATATGTGGTGCAAAATCATATGCTTAAGCTTTTAGAGAAGAAACTGGTAAAAAATATGAAAATATGAAGCAATGTGGAGTATTTTAGGGTTTACCGTTTATCAGAGAAGTGTTTATTAGCTATATGGAATTTGAATCATTTAATGTGGAATTAGGGAAAATCAAGAAAGGTTTAAAGTGAAATTATAAGTCATTTTTCATTACATTTGCACATTCAAAGAAAGAAGAGCAAGTTAAAGGAGTTTTAAAGGTGATTCAAAGAAAATTTGGTGTAGAATATTCAAACCCTAGACCCTGTTGTGTGCATAAAAGGTATTTTACATCTTATATGCTTTGTGAGTTTAAAATATAATTTTTTCATAAGCATTTGAACTCAAATCAATGATAAAATGGCTACCCCAATCATTGTTAAGGACACAAAGAGGCCTATACAAAAATTTAAAAGCTATCTAATGAAAATGTTTGACAATGACCCCGTCGGCGCTTTCTTGAGCATTCCATATAAGGTTTTTCCTATGGAAGATACTAGGGATTACATAAATGGGAAATTCGAATAATATAATCACATTAAAATCAAATATCTATGGACTGGTGAGCTTACTATAGATGATCTTGTAAAACTAGAATATATTAACCTAGTAAGGAAGAAGCTAGATGTTTGGAACTGGTTTCCTAACTATAGTTGTGATGTTGATGCCAATTATGTAAGATTTGTACATTAAGAAGAATTCATGAAAAGTTCCTATGGAATAACATGTTTGGACTAATAACCAAGGAAGTGATCAAGGATATTACAGGTTTGTGTGATATCAGACCTCTACCAGTACTTAAGTCTATGAAGAAAAAAGTTGTTATGGAACTAACTAGTGCCACCTATGACAAAGGAGATTTGATAAATAAACCAATCCAAAATCCTACTATGAGATATGCTTATATGGTTATAGGTCACAAGATCTATTTTACAAATAGATAAAATTAAATTTTAGCCACATCTATTCATGTTGCACATGAATTGGTAGTAAATGGAAAATACTTTGATCTATGTGAGTTTCTTTGTAAACAACTTCTTAAGAATCTGAAGTTGACAAGGGAAAGGAAGTATGTCTTTAAGTTTGGAACTATGGTAATATGTTTTTTGTTTTACTTCATGAAAGATCTTCGTAGAAGGAAGGGTTTTATATGGGACGGGAGTAGACCTATGGCACATCAAATCCTATATTATATGCACAACTTAGGTATCTTTTAGGCTCAAGATGATTCCCTAACTGCATTCTTTGTAGTCTTTCAAAAGAGTATGCATGAAAGGGAGAGAATACCTTGCAAACTTATAGACAAATATGCAAAGGAAATTAATTTTCTTGTTACAACTGATGAGTGTATTATTAAAGTAGTTGAACCAAGAATGGTATGGATTAAACCTCTTGTCTATGAGGTTTTTGAAGATGAAGTGAATGGATATGTGGACATATTGCTCAAAATTCATAAGGACTCCTCACTGAAAAGGTATGGGACATATGAATAAAAATCAGTAGATGTGCATTTGGAGTTGAAGAAACCTAAGATATAAAGGAAAGGAAAATAGTAGAGAAATGGTATAGAAAGGAAGGATACATAGAAGATCAGATCAAGGAGGCTAGAGAAAAAGAAGAAAATATGACTAGTGAGACCTCTAAACCCAAGAGATCTATAAGAACAACTTTTATCCCTACCCCTACACTCCCTAATTGCTCTGAAGCTACAACTACTATTACTAGTAAAGGAAAGAAGGAGCCCAATGCTTCGATAATTGAAGAAGTCTTTACTCTAGTTGAACCAAACACAAGAGCAAGAAAGAGGATGAATGTGACTATGGTAGGAACCCCTACTACCTCTACAAGGAGAAAGAAGCAAAATTCTTCCAAAGAAAATAACCTAAGTTTATTTGTTGAAGAAGAAATTCAGTTGGGACTAGAACATGAAGAAAATTTGACAAGAAAGAGGAGCAGTGCTACTGAAAGTGGTGAAGGTGCTTCATGAGAGGCAAGCACCAGAGCTAAAAAGAAAAAAAAATCATATGGTTGAAACTTTAGAAGAAGAAACTAAAAGAGAAAAGGAAGGATCTACTATACATGTTCATAACAAGCCTAAGAAGAAGAAAGAAAAGAAGACAGAGAAAGGAATTTTAAAGAAAAAGACTCCTTCGGTAAGGGCACACACTCCTATGAAATTATATGTTTTAGTTAACAATATGTTACACTATGATAATGTGTTAGAAGCTACAATGAAATTGTATTAAGTTGATGAAACAGACAGGAATACAATTATTGAATCTATTATTAAATACATTATTTTTTTGAAGCTGACATGAGCAACATCAAGAAAAAGGTTCCTATAGTTTTTTTGGATTCCTTAATAGAAATAAGACATGAATATGATAAAGCTTCTTTGGTGGAAGTATACACTAAGGAATTCATAGTCAAACAAAGGGTTATCATTCTTATGGGTAGAGAAAAGGATCAAGTGGATAAACTAAAGTGGGAAACAGTAAAGACATGCAAGGATATTGCTAAAAAAATTGGAATGATAACTACTTCCATATCTGGTACACCTCAAGAAAGGGATAATGTTGAAGAAAAGGTTACTGATGTAGAGGAAAATCTTCCTCCTGATTCAAATATGCCAATATTTAAAGAGGTCACAGAAGAGATGGAAGTAGATGGCCATATAGAAGAAGAAACACCAGTGTTTGATGATACAGAGAATGTGGTGTCCTCACTACCACTGGTAAATGAAACACAAGATATCCTGGAGATTTTTGTTTATCCAGAAGATACTAACAAGCCTACCAATAATGATGAAAAAAAAAGTGTAGAACAAGAAAAAGTAAATAATGATGCAAATGGCATTGAGGATCACACTGATTGATAGAATGAAGATGTGGGAAAAGAAAATGAAGAAAATAAAAATAAAAAGGTGAAGAAGAAGAAGGAGAAAATGAGAAGGACAATAGCAAATATGATGAAAAGGAGGACAAAGCCTTCGGTGAAGAGTAAAAAGAAGAGAATGAAGAAGATGCACAAAAGACCACAGATCTACTCGATCCCTCTAAAGAATCTTCCAGTAATCCTCTTAAGGGTCTTTTTTTCAAAAAATAAGGTTCCAACCAACTATATCTCCTTAATTATTGTAAATCCCTATGTATCAAGGAAGTGTGGATCTAGAGAAGATCTCACCAATTCAGAAGTTGGAGCTTGAAGATGTTTTACATGCCTCCAAAAGAAAATAAATAATTTAGATTCATCAGAAGGGAATAGAACTAATAAATGAATCCATAAAGAATTTGTAGGATTCTACTCCCGGTTCTTCAATTGACAATTACTTAACTTATGTGAAAAATATTAAGTTTTTGGTTGAATCTCTTAAGGATTACACCTCTGACTTGAAACGACAGATTGAAAATGAAGTGGAAACAAGGGTTACAGAGAAGAGGTTGCTAGAGTTGCAAGAAAGATGTGCATCAACACATAATAAATTAGATCAATGCTTAAAGGAAGTTGAAGAATGTGAATATGAAGCAAATACTTCATTTTATACTGCATGAAGTGGTCAGATGCTACTCAAGGCATTAAGGACTTAATGGACTCAATTGAGTTACAAATAACTAATGCATCTAGCACCTACGATCTGGATCACGATAGAGATCACTCCACTTTGACTGCCATCACAAACCTACAAAACATATTCTTCACATTAAAAAGGTAGAAATAAGACATCATAAGGTGGTTTGGACAACTTGGGGACTAGGTGAAAACCAAGCATATACTGGTATCAAGTTCCCTAGTTGATCCTGAGAAACTTGGAAAGATAAATCCAAATCCTAGTACTCTGGAAGAGGGAGAGGAGAGTAAGTAGAGCTATAATCATTGTATAGATCACTTGCAATAGCCATGAAAACTTGGAATGAAGGGAAGTATGCTTGGAAATAAATTCTCAAGGATATTGAAGGTGCCTTCTCCTCTGATTAAATATCCTTCTACTTGTATATTATTTAATTAGTTTTAGTTTTCTACTTTTTCATTATACATACAGTTGGTTCAATTTTTTGGGCTAACTCCCTAAGAGGGAGTGAATATATTCAATTCAATTGTTCATTTGTACATATGCATCTAAGGGGGAGTTTACATGTGTTACCAGCACACACTTTGCCCTTGATGTCAAAGGGGGAGATGGAAAAGTTGGAAGTTTTTGGAGATTTTTGGAGATTCATTTTTGGCACATATTGCCATTGATGACAAAGGGGGATATTGTTGAAGGAATGAAGAATGAGCCCCTTAATGTATTTTCATTGATTTCAACATTGGTTGTTGATATCTACTCTAATCTAGTGAACAAAATGGAGATACCTTGATCTGCTATTTTGTTCAAAATTTTCTCATATGAAAAGATATTCTTATGTAGTGATAATATGTTGTTCCTGATCATCATGTGCATCTATGTTCAATATTTTAGTTGTTTTGGATGTATAGTTTGAAACATATAAGTGACAATAGTTTGACATACAGTTTTGGCTATGTACAATACATATGGGTATGAGTAATCTGGTCCACATTTATTTGATGTTAAGGATTATACTTTGTAATTTTTGGATACTTCTTATAGGTGTTAGTACACTATATATTCTAGATGGTGCGTGATTATGTAATTAGATTGATTGTTGATGTTGACCAGTTAGCATTTTTGTGATTAGGTCTACTTCATGGCTAAAGTAGTGCTTGGAGTGTGTTGTTATGATTAAATACTTATTGCAGATGTTAATAAGATCTTTTTTAGGTCTGTGTTGACCTAAACCAAGTGTTTCACATTTGGTTTAAGCTCGAAGGTGGTTTTGGTGTAGGTGTGAAGCTGACAAGGAAATTTTGATTTAATTTAGGGCTACATCTAATTAGGATGACTTAATTGATGTATGTGGATGTATTGGGTATATATGTAAGACATTTTTGATGTTTTAGGAGGGTGATATGATGTGAATATGTGAATTTTGTATGTACATGGTCATATCTATATTAGAGATGTTGTGAATTTTAAGTGGATGTAAAGTAGAGCAATGTTTTATATTTTATATCTGATAAAATGCATAGAGTCAGTAAATTGAGCTTCAAAGAAACTAAATTCAACACAAGGAGGGTTCATTTTATATCATTTCACATCCTATCTATTCATCCATTTCTATCTTTTTCTATTTTTCTTTTTGTGGTTATGATCCCTATTGGACAGTGTGTCCTCACCGTGAGCCTTTGTAATATCTTATAACCAGTTATAATATATTATGAGCTAACCCTTGAACTGAGGTTTTTCCATTTTTTGGTTTTACACATAAAAATACTGGTGTTGATGTGTTGTATGATCTTGTTATTGTTTCATGCTCTCATTCATTATTTATTTTGGATTTGTTTTGTTAATTGTATGGATTGTGATCAAATGGTTTAATGGAATACTGATTCACCCCCTCTTAGTATTCTTGGTGCTTAACAAAGATGTCAAAATAGGAGTTGTTGGCTCCTCTTCTACCTTCTGTGAGGTAGTTTTCTCAGCATCTAGATCCTTCCTCTAGCACTTACACTCATGCACAAGCTAGTTTTCTTGGCTCTGAAAACTAGAACTAACCACTTGAGAAGGAGCAAGAGGATCTTTTTCCACTATAGGAATGTCCTCCACAATCATTGTTGGTGGAAGGGTAGCCTCCTATATGGGAGAAAGAGTAGGAAGCGTAGGAGAAGAAACTACAATAGGTGGAAAATTATACTTAGGCACCTTGGTGACAGGTCTCTCCCCATTTACCGCCTAAGGGGTAGGAGTAGTAGGAGGCCAAAAAGGCTGAGACGTATGGAAAAATCCATGAGGGACCTTCCCCTTACCATAAAAAATAGGCCTTGGAAACATGGGTATGATGGGAAGTTTGAATACCTACTTGGCCTTCCACAAGCAAGCACCATCAAACTACCTATATGAGGCATAGGAGTATACCAAGGCACCACAACAAGGTGAGAGGTAGAATAAAATGAGACAATAGAAGAAGTGGAAGGATATTAGGCATTGAGAAAACTTCCCTTGCCCTTTTGAGAGGAAGAGGAAGCAAACCTACTAATGCATGATCATAGAGCCTTTAATAAAATGGTATAAGGGGAGACAAGGTAGGTCACCTTTGAAGTATTATGCCCCATTCTTGTATTTTAATTATATGTGTGATGGGGTTAAACTGGATTTATCCTCTGGAGGAAGAAGACCAACATGGGTAGGCTGTATGATCTAACGAAAGCCCCACATGACACCATAAATTTATATCAAGTTTCATGCACAATGTGCACATAGCCCCCATGAGAAAACTTCAAACACTTATGAATTATCAAAGCGAGTGTATTCATGGAAACCAACCATGGGATCCCTAGCTTCACTCTAAACAAGTTAGACTTCGGGATGATATCAAAAAGAGTATTTACAATCCTAGGTCCCACCGGGACTAAGAGGGTGATGGAACCAATTGGAGGAACCAAGAGTCTATCATAATTTTTGGTTTTCAACTTTCATATTTCTTTCTTCAGAGAAAATTTAATAAAAGTGTCTCCTATGTTACCACATCTCACACACAACTTGTAGGGTCAACTAGAACACTAATCATGATGTTACCATTGATGCGAAAGTAAGAATGTGTTACAGAGGGAGGACGATGCTTTTTATATTCATAGGCAAGTCCTACAATGTGAAAGCAGGAAGCAATGATTCATTCATAGGCTTCGTAGGAGGAGTGAAAGGTAAATGAAACCATATTTATATACTTCCAAGAACTTAGGGAGAAGGAACCAAGAGGTTCAATAATTAGGTTCATAGAGTGAGATAGAAAAGAATCCATGCAGATCTATAACTAACTATTACCCTTTGCCACAAAATTATTCACATTTTTCATTTTTCTATCGAGGTGGATACTATCATCATCAATGTGATCCTGTATCTCATGACACAGGTGCATGCATCTTTAGGTATCATGTCCAAGAATTCAATGGTATTGGCAGAATTTTTTCTCTTCCTACCATTCAAGGTATGGCTTAGTAAGGGTTAAGGATCTAGAAACGTTATCACTTTTTCTTTCAATAACTTCTTCAGAATAAAAGAGTATGATTCTAACAACTTCATGAATTTTTTGTTGCATTTGAGGCCTTTTTCACTAGATGCAACAACTACATTCACAATAGATTTACCTTTACTAGAGATTGACACAATGGACCTACCCTCAAGATGAACATGAGGAAGATCCCCCCTAACTAGGAATATCTCTATTGGTACTTCCGAATGTGGCAATGTAAAGATACACAAAAGAGAGGTATTTCACCAAAGAAAATTATGTTGTTAGGACCTTGTAGGTTGCTTGATATAACCTTTCTACACATCTTATTCATGCAAAGGATAAGATTTCTATGAAAATAATGCTTGATACTAACTAATGAAATCGG